>OX940804.1:10580174-10823918 GCA_954870605.1 Acer campestre | reverse complement strand
ACTCAAACATGTTATAAACAACATTAAGTAAAGAGTCATGCATTTAATTAATAACTAAATGCTAATCCTAGGCAAACATGTCATAAATATGAAACAAAGAGATGTAGAACATGTAGAGATTACCTAGTCAAAGAATTCAAGACAACCCATGCTTGGATGATGTTAGGAAGAAGCTAGATGCACATGGAAGTGGTTTGGTTGAGTAAAGGTGAGTTCTTGAAGCTTTCTCTCTCAAGAACAATGGAGCCTCTCTCTCTAGGGTTTTATTTCGTGGCTCTTTCCAGAATGATGAGAAAGATATGTATTTATAGTGTAGAGATAATAGCCCTATCAAATACAAGAATTTGGCTTCAAAAATGAGTCAAATCGGACTCCAAACGAGTGAGATATGGCCAAATTACGAAACAGGGTCGGAACCAGGTTTGCCGCGGTCTAGGCTGTCGCGGTCACCCAACCGCGGCACTATAACCGCGGCACAACAGAATTATTTCTGTCGCTAGCATGCCGCTGTCACCCAACCGCGGCGCTTGAACCGCGGCGAAGCGTCACAGCACAAAGCTTGATTTTCAAGCGACTCAAAACATGACCAAATGACATCGAAACCTTTCGTATAATATATCGTTGGAAAGGTATGGAAGTCTACTTTCTACTCCAATTTATGAAATGACATTTCAATGTCTGTAGAAAAAGTTATGGTCAATGAGTGACCAAAGGTCAGAAACGGACAACAACAGAGTTGCCCTGTTTTGGTGGTCACTTTGGAGATTTCAAAACCAATCCAAACGGTCATGAAATATTACGAATAATATATCGTTGGAAAGGTATGAGTGTCTAGTTTGTCCAGAATTTTACAAAACTCAATTTAAAACTTTGTGTAAAAAGTTATGGTCACAAGACCATACAAAGGTCAGTTTTGAAAAACATTTAAATCATTGAAATCCAATATTTTGAACCTAGACACTTTACTCCAATCAACCAAACCAAATCTAACACTTATCCAAGAGAAGAATGAGTCCTTCTCAAGTGGTCAACCATCGCGCTAAGACATGCACACCATCGTGCAAGCGCGGACGTTTCCGATCACACAAAAGGAAACGAATTACACCACACTTAAGACTAACATGAAGTGCAAGTGTGGTTGTGAATAAATAACATGCATGGAAAGGATAACATCATGAAAAATCACATATGCACAAATCAATGAAACACATATGCATGATAACAAATGCAAGATAGATAAAGATGCATGCAAGTGTGTGTGTGCACCTAATCTCTTCAAGAACCAAGTCAAGTGATATACCTTTTGAAGCTCTTGATCTTGAAGTCACCGGGATGCTTGGAAGCTTGCCTTGATAATCATCAAGATGACCTAAGCTACCCACAACACAATCATCCCCAATGTGGTATGTCATGAAATAAGCCAATCACAAAATAGAGGTCCTTACACGCGACAAGAGGTATTAATCTTTTGTTTATTTTTATATATCTTTAATTAATCAAAAGGGTTTAAGGTTCATAAAATTGGAAAAATTTTAAAAGCTACTCAAAACTATTTTTTTAGTCTCGCTTCCGCTGCGGGTACAATTTTTCCCTACAGCTTGAACATGTAGGCACTAATGATCAACTAGCAGACTTATTTACTAAATCCTTAGATGCAACTAGGTTTAAAACTCTTAGTAGATCTATTAGAATATGCCTTGTGGAGTGATGTCTTTTGGTGATTGACCCCATATAGGGAACTCAAGCAAAGAGACCTATTGCATACTTATCGCTTGTAAAAATTTGAAAAATTTTATGCTTCTTTGTTGATTGCTTGAGTAGCTTGGTTGCACATATATTATATGTTATTTTCTTCAATAAGTGTGAACCATGCTTTAATTACAATCCATGTCATATTTATGTTTAAACATGCATTTTTGGACTAGGAGATCTACATATGAATTACAATTTGAATGACCTATAGTTATTTCCATGACATGATGATTCTTTTGTAACATGCTAATGTCATATGAAAAGCATGAAATTCAAATGACATGCTAAAAATGAAAAAGCATGAATTTATGATTGCAATTTCTTAAATGCAAAACAATGTGTGAAAAAGCTAATGAGACTCAAATGAATAAAGGATCTTGTATCTGTTCATAGAATGTTACAATCCAAATGTCTCTATTTCTTTATTGGTTGAACATGGATACCATCATACGGGTATCATTCTCGAAAAAATCGAATAGGGTGCAAAGTCGCTCATGCTATGTTTCGCTTATAAAGTTAGATATAGTTGCTCTTAAATTGAAATCAATAAAATCTCTATATCCTTGTTTCTCTCTTGACAAATGGTGAAATTGGTTTGAATTCTATTGGAAACCTTTGTCATTTGTTTTGCCAAATAATATTGTATTTTTCATTTGAATGCAACATGTCTTGTATGCAAAGCATTTTTAATTCACACATTTTCATAAAATAAATCTCCTTGTTTCTCTCCGATTAATTGAGTTGCACAAAGTGGCTTAAATGATTATGCAAATATCGTGTATGCTACAAGTGACCCGGTTGGGAAATTCTCCTTTGCCTATATCATGACAAAAAGGGGGAGTAGAATGTGGTAGAATGTGGAAAGGGGAGTTTGCTAGTTGTAATAGTAAATGTACATATTGGGAAGATTAAATATTGAGGGGGAGTAACCCTTTAAGGGGGAGCATTGCATTCACATATATTGCATGATGTCGTGTCTAAATTCTTAAATACAAATGCTTGTTTTATTTTCACTTGATCATCTCACATACACTTGCTTTGGAAAGTGTAATGTTTTGTTTTGAAAGGTTGATAGTTCTACAAGAGATTGAAGACTTGAAGTTTTTTTTTACCTTTCAATATCTCTTTATAAAGTAAAATATCATTGTTATGTCGTAGTTTCAATTATGTTGTGAGGATCAATGTGAGTGGTGGTTTTGTCACAAAATAGCCAAAGGGTGAGATTGTAAGTTCCTCAAAAATTGATTGGCTTATTTCGTGGACAAACCACATATTGGGGTTTGAATGTAAGGGTAGCTTAGGTGTTGATGTTCAAGCTCAAAGGCCCTCTCAAGATCTCAAGGTGACAAGCACTCCAAAGTTATATCTCTAGTGTTTAGTTTTCTTTGAAGAGATTTAGCAGCACACACACACTTAGCATATTTGCATATGTGTGCATACTTTTCACATGTCACATTTCATTTGTACTTTGTTGTTCTATCTTGTTGTGTGTTTATGTGTCTTGTAAATCATTTCCCGAATATTGTTCAGAAACATCCGCGCATGCACGATGGTGTGCTTGGTTAAGCGCGAGGATCGCCTTTGGAGAATGCCCTTAGCTTTTTCTTTGGTTTCACCGCATTTGGTGAATCAACGGTTTGATCGGCGGCCATGACCGCCGAATGAAACCACCGTTTGTGTCCAGAAGGTTCTGAAGCAATTCAGCAGTTATAATGGGCGGCCACGACCTCCATTCGAACCTGATTGATTTTAATCTCTCAGGTTTGATTCCGCATTTGTGATCGACGGTTACAAAACTGCCGAATGAAACCATCGTTGATCCCTTATTCTTTTGGGATTCAATTCGGCTGTCAATGGCTGCCGAATGAAACCTTCAATCGTGCATTTTCAGGGGCAATCTCTTCTTTTCACATGCCCAGTTCTTGATGTTTATAAATATACCACTTTCTCATTCTCTTAACTTAGTTCTTTGACTCTCAGAAACCTAAAGATCAAAAGAGAGACACTTGAGAGAAAATCAATCAATAACTCATTTTTAAACACTCAAAACCATTTTCATATGCATCAAAATATCATCTAGCATTTTCTAGCGTAGTTAGGATGCATGCTTGCATGGGTCTTGCTCAACACACTTCCCTTAGTATGTTCTTCACTATTATCTTATATAATTAGTGTTTTATTTATCAAGGCATCTCTTTAATTACTTGTATATTATTATATTATTTTCTAATATTCAAGATAGAGATTGTTGTGTTGATTTGATTTAGTGTTGTATTGTGATAGCTTCATAGGATTGATTAATCTATGCTTAGCCAATCTTTACGACATGTCATTTAGCTATTGATATCTAGGATTATTTTAATTGTCATATTATCATTCTAGATAAGCACATAGGGTTTCCTAGCTCTTTGTGCATATTGGATATCTCATATATTCACATAGGTTTTATTATCTCTTCATTGAGAACTAAGTCTTGTGTAGCTATCGGGATTAGGTTGTTTAAATCACAAGCAATTGAACTAGGTTCACTTATACTGGGATTAGGTAGTGGTGGTGAGTTATATACCGGGATTAAGTTGTAATCACCTTTACCATTAGTGGATTCGAGGTTCGAGTATGGCGCACTTAATAGCCCGTGGTTTTTCCATGTTAAGGGTTTCCACGTATAGTTCAAGTGTTATTTAAATTCCGCACTTATTACACTTGCTATATTGAATTGACTAGTTAGAGGCATTTTCAGAAAATTGACTAATAACGAAAACTGGGTAATAATTGGTTAAAATCTATTCACCCCCTGGCCCCTGCATTATTATTGTACACACCTTGAGTGATGAATTCTACCACAAAGTCGACCAATGCCTGAGCCTTAATTATGGTTCGTGCCTTGTATTTTATATCGTACTGGGTGAGCTCTAGGGTCCATAGAATCAGCCTGCCTGATACGTCTGGGCTCTGGAGGAATTGTTTCAGTGGTTGATCTGTCATTACTGCAACCGTGTGAGTTTGAAAATAAGGCCGAAGCTTTTTGGCTGTAGTCACAAGTGCATAGGCGAGCTTTTCCAAGAGGGTATAATTTTTTTTCAGACTTGGTCAGAGCATGACTTACGTAGTAGATTGGTCTCTGAACCCTATCACTACATTCTTTCACCAAGGCCCTACTAGTTGTGGTTTCTGATATTGCCAAGTAAAGTTGTAGCTCTTCTCCTGAAAGAGGCTTCATTAGCAAAGGCGGGCTAGCTAGGTATTTCTTTAGAGACTGGAAGGCTTGCTCACTTTCTTGATCCCACTTCATCTTTTTATTTTGCTTAATGATTTTGAAGAAAGGTAGACACTTGTCTATAGATCGGGATATGAAGTGGTTTAACGCTGCTATCCTGCCAGTCAATCCTTATGCATGTTGGAGTAGACCTGACAAGGTTTTGGTTCGAATCATGATTGGAACCGAAACCGAAACCGAAACCGAAACGGAAAAATTGGAATCGGAATTGGAACCGGAACCGGAACCGAAACTGGGAGAGGCATGTTCCAGTCGGTTCCGATTCCGATTCCACATTTCGTGGAACCTCCCAGTTCGAATCGGATTGAAACCTCTGGTTCTGGTTCGAACCAGCAGTTCCTGTGTTTTTTTTTTTTTTAATTTTTTTACATTACAAAATATTAGATTTTATTTAAAAAATAAATAAAATGTTAGAAAGGACATTGTAGAGCATTGGGCCATGGCCCATAAACCTTGTCCAAGTAATTATGTTTTTCTTTCCCTTCTCCTCCTTTTTATATAGGTTAGGCATCTCATTCACTTCTTTATCTGTGGGATGTGGGATAAATGAACTTCTCTATTTATTCACTTCTCTGTATTTGGAATCTTTCTTACTCACTTGGCTTAGCTTGGTTGAATGTGTTTTTGCAACGAAAAATCAACTTGAAACACCTTAAATTAACTAATTCTTGGCATTTTATCAAAGTATTTTCAGATTAATACATGTACCAATTCTCCTCTGTAGAATTCTATTCCTACATTTTACAAAATAAAAAAAATAAAATAAATAGATTATAGAACTTATCATGTAAACATTTGCTACTCTACAATTGTTTGATCAATGCAATTACACAAAAGACGGTTCAACTAGTAGGTCTCTTGGTGGTGTGCAAGAGGTATAGAGACCGAATTCCACTCACATATGGTTTGATTTACATTTAATCATTGTAAATTGTAATGAAGATTTTTTAAAAAAAAAAGAAAAAAAGAAAGTGCTATCAATATCAATAACAATAACTTCCATATCTTGTTTTCAAGTATTTCATGTCAATTCAGTGAAGGAAAGAGCCAAATTTGATCTACTGTGTCATGCAAGCAGTTAAAATAAGCCTAAGACAATAAAAATATATAGAGCCTCACCAGCTCCCTCTCCCTGTTATTGTATCTATACCAATCCAAACTCTCGGTTTGATGGAGATATTCACATATTGAATATTGATGGATGCAATTATCTTTTTGTATGGCAAAATATTATGTTGAATTACATTATATGCTACATTTACAAGTAAAATAATCATGAAAAAAATAGAGAAATATAAAAGTTCATTTATCCCACATCCCACATTGGATAAATAGAGAAGTGAATGAGATGTCTAACCTATATAAAAAGGAGGAGAAGGGAATGGAAAACATAATTACTTAGACAATGGTTATGGGCCATGGCTCAATACTCTACAATGTCCTTTCTAACATTTTATTTTTTTATAAATAAAATGTAATATTTTGTAATGTAAAAAAATAAAATAAAAATGATTTAGAACCGGCGGGTCCGTTTGGCGGTTTCGGAGTTGTATTGTGATTAGATTGATATCTAGGATTGTTTGAGACTTCATAGATCAAGTTTATGATTAATAATCCTTTATATGTGACTTTGATCCATGATTGATGAAATCTAGGATTAAAGCCTTTATATGTGTTTTTAGAGATATTTTAGGATTGATTTGTTTTTAACATATCTCCTATCTCTAAATCTTTGGCTAGAATACTTGTTGAATACATTTTATGATTCTAGCATTTTTATGTATGTTTATAACATCTTCAACTTGTGCCTTATGTATATGAATTGTTCAACTGTTAGTTGTATGAATGAATCTAGTAGTTTTTATGTGTTAATTGTATTCACAAGCTCTAGGTTTTCATTCATGTTTTTGCATCTAGTTTTCTATTGCTTGTGTTTTCACATCTCTAGATCTAGTTGTTCCATGGAATGTATTGATCACATGTTCTATGTTGTTTTGATTGATTGCATCACTTGCATTCACATGATCACACTAGGAAGTCCTTGTAAAAGGCATGAAGTCCTGGCTAGAGTTGGGATGACTCGGATAGCCAAGCAAGAAGTCTTGCCTAGAGTCTTGAGGACTTGGATAGGTAAGCAAGAAGTCTTGTCTAGAGTCAGGAGGACTTGGATAGACAAGCAAGAAGTCATGGCTAGAGTCGGGAGGACTTGGATAGTCATGCATGGGAAGCTTTCTAGAGGCACGTGTGCCTTATATAGAGAGTTGGCTTATATATTTGAAACAAATAACACGGTGTGATCTAATAATAATCTAGAGGGGGGGTGAATAGATTTTACCAATTTTACCCAATTTTCGCGTTTAGTCAAATTACGAAAATGCCCCAAACTAGCCAATACAATAACAAGTGTAATATGGTGCGTAATTATAAAAGACACTTGATATTTACGTGGAAACCCTCACGGGAAAAACCACGGGCTGTTTAGTGCACCACACTCGAACCTCAAATCCACTAAATGTGTTAAACGATTACAACCTACTCCCGGTATATAATCACACACCTACCTAATCCCGGTATGAGTGAATCTAGTCCAATTGCTTGCAATCTAAGCAACCTATCCCGGAAGCTACATGCAAGACTTACTTCTCAATGAAGAGATTACAACCTATGTGAATATAAAATGATATTCAATGAGCAAATAAAGCTAGGTAACCTTAGATGCTTATCTAGAATGATTAGATAACAATAAATGCAATCCTAGATGTCAAGAGCTAAATGACATGTCATAAAGCTTAGCAAATCATAGATAAAATAACCTAGATGTTGCTATCACAATACAACACTCAAACATGCCAACACAACAATCTCTATTTTGTATCTAGAATATATTCTAAGAGCATACAAATAATCTAAGAGATTTCTTTGATAAATAAAACACTAAACTTAGATGAGATTAGTGAAGAACATACCAAAGCAAGTGTGTTGAGCAAAACCCATGCAAGCAAGCATCCTAACTATGCTAGAAAATGCTAGATGATATGTAGATGCATATGAGAATGGTTTTGAGTGTATAAAAATGAGTTCTTGATTGTTTTTCTCTCAAGTTTCTCTTTTTGAACTTTAGGGTTCTTTTGAATCAGAGAACTAAGTTAGAGAAATGAGAAAGTATGATATTTATAGACATCAAGAACAGGGCAAGTGAAAAGACAATTTTGCCCTTGAAATCACCGGTCGGCGGTTTCATTCTGCGGTCACGGCCGCAGAATTCAACCGTCGAATTGAACCCGAGAAGCAGGGGATCATTCGGCGACCACATTCGGCGATCAATCGAAACCGTCGATCAAAACCCAAAAAGAAACCGACCTAAAATATCTAATTTGGCGGTTTCATTTGGCGGCCAGGCCGCCGATTAAACCACCGAAAAGAACCCGGGAATAATAAATGCATCAGGTCTAGTTCGGCGGTTTCGATTCGATGGCCTGGCCGCCGATCATAACCGCAGATTCAGTCCAGAGATCTCTGGAATCAAACGACGGTTTCCATTCGGCGGTCAGGCCGCCGATAAAACCGCCGTTTCACCACTGAAGGTGAAACCAAGGGAGAAGCCAAGGGCATTCTCCAAAGGCGATCTTCGCGCAAACCCAAGCACATAATCGTGCAAGCGTGGACGTTTCCGAACATATTCGGGAAACGAATTACAAGACACAAACAAACACACAACAAGATATAATCAAACAAAGTGCAAGTGTGTAATGTGACATGTGAAGAGTATGCACACATATGCAAGTATGCTAAGTGTGTGTGTGCTTCTAGATCTCTTCAAAGAAAACTAAGCACTAGAAAAATACCTTTAGAATGCTTGTCACCTTGAGGTCTTGAAGAGGGCCTTCGATGTTGGTCTCCAATCACCTAATCTACCCTTACAATTCAAACCCCAACTTGTGGTTTGTCCACGAAATAAGCCAATCAATAATGGGAATCCTTACAATATTGGTAGGCCCGGGTGTTTGGTTAGACATAGAGTCCAATAGAGCGGGGTACATGGGATATGTATGCACTCTTGAGGAATTTCTAATCTTCCAACGATGTTGGTTTTGGTATGAGTTCCAATATGTGGTGGTTTACATCATTGAGGGATTTTGTATCTTCCAATAGGGATTGGGTAAACATAGACTCCACATGGGTTGGTGATCTAGGATTGGTCATTTTGTGGAATTTCTAATTTACTTTCCAAATATATATAAGTACCCAATGGTTGTAATTCAACCCGTGGATGTTTCCTCCTTGGTGGTTTTACCACGTTAAAAAATCCCTTGTGTTATTTCTTTCTATCTCTATCTTTTATATTTGTTTTTGTATATGTTTTAATCTTGTAGTACAATCTTCACTTGTGATGTTTTGGATTCAAGATTTTGTAAAGTGTGATTTGTAAATATATTCTTTTGATCATATTTGTAATTACATTTCTTTTGTATATTGTTTAGAATTTTATGTATAGCAATATTTGTATATACTTGTAACGATTGAACATATATTGATATACAAGTATTCTTGTTAATTGTTTTTGTATTTTCTTTATACCTCATACAACTTATTGATACTTAGACAATGTATGAATGATCACATGATAACTTGTCTTAGTATGATTCTGTGATGTTTATGTTGTATGTAAGGCTACCTTGAGGGACAAACGTAAGTTTGTTCAAGGGATTGAAATTAGGCGAAAAACCTATTCACCCCCCCCCCCCTCTAGGTACGTCTTAAGCAATTTAACCTTGTTTGTATACTTTCAAGGTGTTTGGAGGACCGGCCACGGGACACGGGATACCGAGGTACCAAGTACGAGGTATGGGGTACGGGATATCGTAGGGTATTGGGGTACTAGGTACGGGGTATGGGGTACGGGGTATAGGGTAAGGGGTACAGTGGGGTACAGCGGGGTATCGCGGGTTACCGGGTACGGGGTATCGAGATACCGGTGATGGGGTACCAGGACAATGTGGTTGCGGGGTCCTCGGGACCTTGACTTCCATATTTCTTGGTACCTAGGGATCTAGGCGACCTCGATCTGGACCTCGATAGATAGATGGGTGTGTTGATCTTGGTTCCTTTCCGAGGTAGCTAAATGCTTCTTGCGGCATCCTTCTACTCTATGCGATCTTGGCAAGGATGAAAAATTCTTCTTTGGACCCCTGTCAAAAAAGGCAGTTAACAGAAGTCCCCCCTGACTTGAACACCGGTACCTTGTTGGGGTTGGAGTTAGGATATGTAATACTTGAAGAATTTTGCTCATCCTTATTTGTTGGTAGCCATTACTTGAAACGAAAACCGTTCTCTGCACACTTGGCTTTAGGTGAACCATGGTACTAGTCATTCCTGCAAAATAGATGAGTTGTGGCGGATCACTAAAGGGATATTCCCTGGCATTCCTGTTCCATGAATCCTGGTACTTTGGAGAAAATCCACTGGCGAATCTGGGTACCTGGCATTCCTGTTCAAAGAATCCTAGTACTTTTGCGAAAAGATACTGGTAGGCAACTAAGGCCACTTTTGCACCAGGTCTTCATATGGCGAATCTGTGGCACCAGATGTCCTGTATAAGGGATCCTGATACTTTGGCAAATTGACCTTGGTAGGCAACTATACCATCCAGATCCTTCTTGGCATAGGGTATTCCCCGGCTGAGGCAGCAGGAATGCCATATAGGCTCTCCTGGTCTTGAGGACTGCAACAGGAAACCAAGGTCACGACTTCGCATCCTTAGTCTGGCTAGCAACTATACCACTTAAGCACTTGTACACCAGATTCTTCCTAGAGGATGGTATACCCCGACCAAGGTAGCAGAAGTGCCATATGGCTCTTCCTAGTCTTTAGGTGATCAGTTGTGAAAATCCTCCTAGAGGGGTTGACCCAGTCCAGGGCATCAAGAGTGTTATGTAACCCTCCTGGTCTTGACTCGGTAATGGAGATCCTTTTAGATGGGTTAACCAAGTCTAGGGCATCATGAGTGCTATGTAGCTTCCCTGGTTTATTATAGCGATCATCCTGGTGGGGTTAACCTGGTCCAGGGCATCAAGAGCGCTATATAGCTCTCCTTGTATTAAGACGATTCAGTAATGGAGATCCTCTTGTAGGGGTTAACCTGGTCCAGGGCATCAAGTATTTCTACACAAGAAATCCCGGTGTTTAGGCACTTTTATCATAGATTGATAACCTGATCAGATTTCTGAATATAGGGGTCATCGTCCCTCCCTTGGGTTTGTGAGAGAGAATAGTAAGCATTCAGTCCCTAAGCACCGCAGCCAGTTTAGAGGGGGCTACTCGGGGTAGGCAAAAGTTTTCAACAATCATAATAGGGCTTGAGATTCCTCTGGAATGAACCGAGACCTCAGTTGTTTACTGGGGCGTTGAGTGGCCCGGTGTAAGAAATCAGGAACTGCTAGTCCTCCTTTGATGGTATTGGTCCAGAGGAATGTTTAGGATCCTAGAAGTCCCCAGCAACTGAAAACAGGCTCTAGACTCTACTCGGACGAACCGGAACCTAGGAGGCTCACTTGGGCATTGAGAGGCCTAGTACAAAAGTGAGGAGCCTCCTATATTATGCTGGTCCAGAGGCTTGCCAGGGCATCAAGAAGTACCCAGTCACTAAAATGAGGCTCTGGACTCCACTCGGACGAACCGGAACCTAGGAGGCTCATTTGGGCATTGAGGGGCCCGGTACAAAAGTGAGGAGCCTCTTACATGATGCTAGTCCAGAGGCTTGCTAGGGCATCAAGAAGTACCCAGCAGCTGAAATAAGGCTCTGGACTTTACTCGGAAAAACCAAAACCGTGGAGGCTCACTTGGGCATTGAGGGGCCTGGCAAAAAAAGTGAGGAGCCTCCTACATGATGCTGGTCCAGAGGCTTGCTAGGGCATCAAGAAGTACCCAGCAGCTAAAATGAGGCTCTGGACTCCACTCGGACAAACCGAAACCTAGGAGGCTCACTTGGGCGTTGAGGGGCCCGGTACAAAAGTGAGGAGCCTCCTACATGATGCTGGTCCAGAAGCTTGCTAGGACATCAAAAAGTATCCAGCAACTGAAATGAGGCTCTAGACTCCACTCAGACGAACCGAAACCCAGGAGGCTCACTTGGGCGTTGAGGGGCCTGGTACAAAAGTGAGGAGCATCTTACATGATGTCAGTCCATAGGCTTGCTAAGGCATCAAGAAGTACCCAGCAGCTGAAATGAGGCTCTGGACTACACTCGGATGAACCAGAACCTAGGAGGCTCACTAGGGCATTGAGGGGCCCGGTAAAAAAGTGAGGAGCCTCCTACATGATGCTGGTCCAGAGACCTGCTAGGACATTAAGAAGTACCCTTCAGTTGAAATGAGGCTCTGGACTCCACTCGGATGAACCGGAACCTAGTAAGCTCACTTCGGCGTTGAGGGGCCCGGTACAAAAGTGAGGAGCCTCCTACATGATGCTGGTCCAGAGGCTTGCTAGGGCATCATGAAATACCCAGCAGCTGAAATGAGGCTCTGGACTCCAATCGGATGAACCGAAACATAGAAGGCTAACTTGGGCGTTGAGGGGCCCGGTACAAAAGTGAGGAGCCTTCTACATGATGCTAGTCCAGAGGCTTGCTAGGGCATCAAGAATTACCCAACAGCTGATATAAGGCTCTAGACTCCACTCGGACGAACCAGAACCTAGGAGACTCACTTGGGCATTAAGGGGCCCGGTACAGAAGTGAGTAGCCTCCTACATGATGCTGGTCCAAAGGATTGCTAGGGCATCAAGAAGTACCCAGCAACTGAAATGAGGCTCTGGACTCTATTCGGATGAATCGAAACCTATGAGGCTCAATTGGGCGTTGAGGGGCCTAGTACAAAATTTAGGAGCCTCCTACATGATGCCGGTTCAGAAGCTTGCTAGGGCATCAAAAAGTACCTAGCAGCTGAAATGAGGCTCTGGACTCCAATCGGACGAACCAAAACTTAAGAGGCTCACTTGGGCGTTGAGGGGCCCGGTACTAAAGTGAGGAGCCTTCTACATGATGATAGTCTAGAGGCTTGCTAGGGCATCAAGAATTACCCAACAGCTGATATAAGGCTCTAGACTCCACTCGGACGAACCAGAACCTAGGAGACTCACTTGGGCATTAAGGGGCCCGGTACAGAAGTGAGTAGCCTCCTACATGATGCTGGTCCAGAGGCTTGCTAGGGCATCAAGAAGTACTGAGCAGCTGAAATGAGGCTCTAGACTTCACTCAGACGAACCGGAACCAAGCAGGCTCACTTGGGCGTTAAGGGGCATGGTACAAAAGTGAGGGGCCTCCTACATGATGTTGGGCCAGAAGCTTTCTAGGGCATCAAAAAGTACCTAGCAGCTGAAATGAGGCTCTGGACTCTACTCAAACGAACCGAAACCTAGGAGGCTCACTTGGGCATTGAGGGGCCCGGTACAAAAGTGAGGAGCCTTCTACATGATGCTTGTCTGGAGGCTTGCTAGGGCATCAAGAAGTACCCTGTTAGGATTATGCTCAATAGCAAGAGTATAATATTGTATTTAACAATCTGTTTCATATTAATAAAGTGATTTCTGGTTTAAACAAATATTATAGCATTTATAGTTGAATATTATAATTGTTAAAGTAAATAATCATAAGGTCTAAAGACTATGAGAAAAGAAGAATTGTTCATACATCTGGATATGTATGTGGTAGACACAATTCTTTAGTTAGTCTTGAATATTGTTCACAACTTAAGTTAAAGGTTGGGCACCTTTATCTTGTTAAAGTTGTAGAATTCTTTTGCTAGCATTTGAGTGGGATCAAATGAGATATGATGAGTCTAAAATCATCGGAGTGTCTTCGAGCAAAAGAGTCTAGTGCACTGGGTGCATTGAACTGGATCAAAATGAAATACTTTATCTATAACCGTCAGTAGATAAAAGTAATTTCATTATTAGGACAATCGGAGAGTCTATCTTAATCCTGAGATAAATGATGGACTTATGGTTGCAAGTGATATCATTTGAGTTATCAATGAGTACGATTATATCGCATAGTCTATCCTCGATAATTTGGTGATATTCATTTGTTAATCGATAGAGGACTTCATTTATAGATATGGACATCGTGGCTCCATTTATCAAATGAGAGTATAATATCATCATATGGATGTTTTGAGGTAATTGGATATTAAATCTCAACGTTGAGTTTTCGATAGTGTCTATTGAAAACATGGCTTCTGGACAAGTCAAAATATCCAAGTTCAAAACGTGGTCATATGAGTAAATATGGTAACTTGGAGAGTTATAGGCGGTCTATGAACTCTTGGCGATTACTGATATTATTCACGAGGATACACTATCTCCAATATGATTGTCTAGGGTGTGAATGAGGAAACATCTTCCTTTTCTGTCTTTATTTAAGAGTTCAATTTTAGCTCTTTAGTGGAATGAGTTAAAATTAATGGATCGGACCTAAGTGAATCATTTGTTGATTGTGATTAGGTTATGTCTATTGAAGCTTAAATTTAGATAGCCCGCCAAGATCCCCAATCCACACGGACTTGCATGGATCACTTGATATATTCTACCGGACCAATTTAGGGTCCATCTAGAATTGCATTTAATATATTAAGAATATAATTTGCACATTATTTATGTAATGGGCTGCTCAATTATATTTATATATTAATGGATGACATGTGGGCTTGTTTCTTTTAGTAAGAATGGGTCTAGTTCACATGTGGGCTTTTTATTTAAAGTCCAAAGGATTAAATGAAATGAGAAAATAATATTTGGCCCAATAATATATATGGGGCGGCAAGGAGGTTATTTAACCTTAAATATTATTTTGTTTTCATTGTTTAATTAAATGAGAATTAATTAATTTATTAATTAATTATTTAATTAAGAAACAAATCTTTTATCATTAGGAAATATGATTCCTAAAGGTATACTATTGGTAGTAGTATAATTAAATAGAAAGACTTGTTTGACAAGGAAATAAATAATTAATTTTATTTATTTAATCAAATAGGAAGTCTTTTTATTTTAGTCAAATAAGAGAATAAAAGATTTATTAGTTTGATTAGGGTTTGGAAGTCTTAAACAAAATAGGAATTAGGGTGCAAATAATACTCCCTTTTGTAGGAGGATTTGCGGCAACCCTAGTTAATTTTGGGGAAAGAATTCGGTCACCCTAGGGTAAAAAGAAGAAGAAATTTGGCCACCTATATAAGGCCTCTTTTAGAATTCGGCCACCCCCTAAGGCTTGAGTGCAGAATTTATTTCTTCTTCTTCTTCTTAACTCATAGAAAGAGATTTTTTATTCTACTAAGGCAAAAAGGAAACATAGATTATTCTTTGATGGTGTACTATTTGCTTAATCATTGATAAGTTTGTGTATACAACATCGATCAAGGTTCACGCGAGTTTCTATCATTAGATTGAGAACTCAAAAGTGACCGGAATAATCTTAGGTTTCTTTTGATTGTTTTTGTGACTAACGAACAAGAGAAAAGTTTGTTTAATCCAATGGTTAGATCTCATTCTAGGTCTAGTTCTATCATGATTAGCATGTTTCAAGAATTCAAAACACCTAGACTTAATATGACCTTTCTTATGACAAAAATAACAAGTTAGAGGGTATGAAGGAAATCTCCCTTTTTGCATTGGAGGTTGAGGCCTTGATGGACCGTCATTGGTGAGTTCCTTGATGGCTTGATCCATCCGATCGATCTCCACCAAATAGTCGCACTCCTTCACCTTAGCAACCTTCAAGGACATCTCCCTCTTGCTCAATTCCTCCTTCAACTCCTCAAGTGCCTTGTTCTTGGCATCTACACTTATGAGGGCCTTTCTCATCTTTCTTGAGGACTCTTCCTCAAATTCCTCGGTGAGCTTAGCCAAATCCTCAAGCTCTTTCACCGTCACCTCATTTTCCATGGTAAAAGCCACATTGATCTTCTTAAGCTTATGATTTTTCCTTGCTAAATCCTCAACCTTCTTCTCTAGAACATATTTTTCCTGCCTTGAGCACTTCCACTTCAAGCATAAGCTCTTGGTTGACATTCTTAAGTCCTTCAATCTCAGAGTCACCTATGCTCTCAACTTCCTCTTCTTGGCTACTCTTCTCTTACATTTGTACTAAATCACCTACTTTTCCACCCTTTGTCCTTGGTGGCTGCACCTCTACCACATAGCAACTCCTAATGCTGTTTAGGTCATCATTGCACACGGTGATGTCAATCTCAAGTTCTTTCTCAAATGCATGCATACAAACTCTCCTTTTACAAACATCGATCTTCATTTGAGCGGTAGCCATGAATGGTCTACCGAGAAGAACTTGCCACTCCCTAACATCATTCGATTTTACACCAATTTCGAGTACCACAAAATCCATTAACACTTCTATTCCGTCAATGACAATTGGAACATCCCTTACCTCACCACATGACGTTAGTGAAGTTTGATCCGCTAACATGAGTTTCTTCCTGGTTGGTTTCAATCCTACCAAATCCAACTTCTCATAAGTTGATAAGGGCATCATACTCACACTGGCTCCCAAGTCAAGTACTCCTTTGAGCGCCCCACTATCACCAATTGATATGGGAATTACAAAACTTCCGGGATCTTCCATTTTTCGAACATATGCTTCCTCAAACAACATAGCTTTATCCCTAGCTCTGTCCTTCTTGACAAAATTTCCCTCCTTAGCTTGCTCGGTGTGGCTTGGAAACTTCCCCTTTTCTTACTTTTGAAGGGCCTCGGCAATTTGCCCCATTTGGGTCTCCAATTTCCCGAAAGATGCTTCTAGGTTGCCAAACCTTTGGCCACTAGCTTGCATGAAACTTGTCAAGGTATTCTCGGCTCTTTGGAAACCTTGCATCATTCCTCTCATCTCTTCATCAATATTTCGGCGAGGTTGATACGAGCTAGGTTGAGCATTGTTGTTGTTGTTCCATTGGTTTCCTCCCCATTGGTTTCCTCCTTGGGGGTATCCTCCTTATGGTTGATTTTGACGGTAACCTCCTTGTGAGCTACTTCCTTGATTGCTTATCCCTTGTTGTTGATTTTGACGGTAACCTCCTTGTGAGCTACCTCCTTGATTGTACATCCCTTGTTATTGATTTCCTTGTTGTTGATTTCTTGGTGGTGGGTTCAAAATGTTATTGTTGTTTGACCAAGAAAGATTTGGATGATTCCTCCATGGTTGAGCATAGTTGTTGGAATAAGAGTTGCTTCCTTGTCCTTGAAATCCCATAGCTTGAACCTCCTCTTGCTCTTGACCTTGAAAGGTGTCCTTAAACCCTTCGTTCTCATTGAATTGCCCGCTAGAGCCTCCTTCTTGCCTTCCTAGCAACTTCACTCCCGCCTTCGGAAACCCCATACTCTCAATATGAGAAGTCAAGGTCTCCACCTTCTTGTTTATCCTTGAGATTTCGATGGCAGCTTTCGTACTAGCATTCACATCAAACTTCCCACCTCGAATACTGTTGGCATTCCTTTGTTGAAAGTTTTGTACCAACATCTAATAAATGTCATAGATCTTCGAGGCGGTCTTGGTGTCATATGAACATCCACAAGCGTTATCCACAAACACTTGGGAGAACCGAGTTAAACCTCCTTGGAAACAAGACACCTTATATTCCTCAGTGAACATGTGAGGGGGGGCATTGGGCCACAAGGCGTTGATACCTCTCCCAAGACTCATGAAATAACTCCCCTTCACTCTCATAAAAGTCCGCAATCTTGACCTTCAGCTCCTTCGCCTTCCTAGCCGGAAAGAATCTATTGAAGAACACCTTGCAAATTTGACTCCAACTTGTTAATGACCCAGCCTAAGTCCCATGAGCCATGTCATAGCCGCATCCTTCATACAATACTGGAAGCAACGCATTTGCAACTGTTCACGCGAGAGACGCATGATGGGGAAAGTCTCAATAATAGCACTGTACTCCTTCATGAACTGTAGGCAGTCTTTATTCAACTTCCCCTGAAATGACGGCAAGAGGTTGACGTGCATCGTCCTCAACTCATAACCCCTGGCAATCAGGTCTAACACGATAGGCAATGGTTAGTTCCCGATATCCAGCAGGGCATACTCGCCCATGGTCATCCTTTGACCACGGTTGGTTTGAGTCTCTTCCGTCATCTCCTCCCTCAAAAGGCCTTCGTCCTCCCTCCTAGGTTGTTGTCCTTCAGTACTCATAGTTTGTCCTGGAATTGCTTCGAACTCTCTCACAAAGCTAGTGCCTTCTAGTGGGGGATGAACACCTCTACCTAGAGATCTCCTACCGTGCATAAAAATGAGCACCTTAAAGAGGAATAGATAAAGAGATACAAAGAAAGAAAAAAGTAAAAACAGCACTATGAACAAGTCAATATCCACAAAACAAAATACTAAACTAACAATCTAAAATATACTAATAAAATGTGAAGAAAAGTCAATCTATGTAATCAATGCTACCATTCCCCGGCAGCGGCGCCATTTTTGATGAGGTCGTTTGTGTACTTAACAAAATAGTAATATGGTTTTTTGGTTGATTCTTGAAAACTCTTTTAAGCCACTTAATCCTTCTAAAATGTGATTTGAGAGCAAAATAGTGAGCAAGTTCGTTCCACAGGGAATGGAGTGTTAATTAGATAAATTGATTAATCTTTGAACAATAAAATAAATCATAGTGTTTGATAGATGTGTGGTTTCTAAAACCACCAATGCTAACTACTAAAATGAAAATACACAAAAATGTTATGAAAAATAAAATACTCAACAACTTGATAAGAATAGTGATAAAATCAATTAATAAGATAGCTAAGGAATAGATCGATTAACAATTGAATGTGGGTAAGCTAACTAGCTACTTTAATGTACCAATCTCATTATGTTAACCACTTAGAGGCTTAGATTAGTGGGGTTGATATACCCACCACTAATCTATCCTATCCAATGGGTTCTTAATCACACAAGGAGTGTCAATCCACATATGAATATATAACAAATTACTCCACTCAAGATTGCAATTAACTAGTGATATACAAGTCAATTATAATGAATGGAATCTAATTAATTTGAATGAATAGAACACATAAGAGATTCATTACAAGCTAAGCTAAACCCATAACTAATTGATCTTCAAATCTATCGCCTAGATTAGGGGTTTAGTTACACATATTTGCAATAAATAAAAAGAAGTAAATAGTAAGGAAATAACCCTTGGGCCACCTTCTTTAAGCTTGATCCTTCTTCTCCTCTATGCTCCTAGATGCAAGGAATGGAAGTAGAGGATATGTCTTAGAATGTGGGTGTTTTGGTGGAAAGTGACTAAGGATTTTGGTGGAGAAATGGTGGTATGAGGAATGATGTAGGGAAGGAATCAAGGCTTTGTCTTGAGGTTTGGATGGATTAGATGAGTTCAAGGAGAGAAATGGAGGATGAGGAATGGTGTGCCATGGATGAAAAGCTAGATCTCAAAGATGTATTCTCTGCTCTCTTTCTCAGAAATTCGGATCCCTTTTGAAGATGGAAAGTCGTTCTATTTATACACACTCTTGGACATGTACTAATAACTGCTTGATTCGCTGATGTGGTGCCAAGTTCGCTATTTGGTCGCTATGGCGACCCTGGTGCGTAAAACGGATAGATGAGAAGGTTGCCATGAAAATCATCTTTCTCGCCATCTAGCAAGTGGCGACCATGAGCAAATGATGTAGAGGTCGCCACTTGCACCTCAAGGTCGCCATGGCGACCATAAGTGGTGACCTTGCCTTGTTTGAAAGAGGTCGCCACTTGCAAGGGTGGTCGCCATGGCGACCCCAAGTGGAGACCCACCTGATTCTTTTGGAGACCTTCTGTCGCCATGGTGACCAAGTGGTGCCTAAATGGCGACCTTCTGAAGCTCTGAACATTCCTCTGTCGCCATGGCGCCCATGTAGCGACCTCCTCATGTCTAAGTGGCGAAAATGCCCTGTTTCTTCCCATTTGTGAGCCATTTTCCACACAAGTCCTCCACTTCATCCCAATTGCTCTCGAAACCTGATAAAACCTGAAACACTCATTTTAACAACATTAAACACAGGGAAATGCCCGAGAATCAAGCTAAAAGAATCAGAAATGAGGGCCAAAATCATACCAATTTTGGCTTGATCACTACTGCTCCTGGTCAAGCCAAACATGCTGTAGTAGCCATAGACTACTTCACCCGGTGGGTGGAAGCAAAGTCCCTTACCCAGATAACTAAAGCAAACACCACGAGTTTTTTCAAGGAAAGCATTGTTTGCCGATTCGGTACCCCGATGGCCATAGTAATATATCTGGGCAAACAGTTTGACAAAGACAACTTTAGACATTTTTGTGAAATATGGAATATCGATCTTCATTTTGCCTCGGTAGCCCACCCTCAGACTAACTGGTTAGTGGAAGCTGCCAACAAGACTATCAAGAAGCTCCAACAGAAGAAAAGGAAGTGGGTTAAAGAACTCTCAAATGTTCTATGGGCATATTGGACTACCAAGAGGACCCTACTGGGGAGACTCCTTACTCACTAGCATTTGGGACAAAAACAGTTTTGCCTACTGAGCATAGATTGACATCTTTTAGGGTTCAACACTTCGAAATAGAAGACAATGAAACGAAGTTGAGAGCCAGTCTAGACCTCCTCGAGGAAAAGCAGGATAGGGATGCAGAACGGGTGGCAGCTTACCAGAACAAGATAGCCCAATGTTTCAATAGGAAAGTGAAGACTCGAAACTTCAAAGAAGGGGACTTAGTCCTCAGGAAGGTAACTCAGAATACTCGGAAGAGATTTGACTGGTTACTAGCTCCCAAATGGGAAGGTCCCTACTTGATAAAGATGATGGTTCGAAAAGGAGCCTACAAGCTAGAAGATATAGATGGTTACCCGGTATAACACACCTAAAATGCCGATTACCTCAAAAGGTTTTACCCATAGAGTTTGAAGGAACATTTATTCCGATTAGTATATTTCTAAATGTATACCTCGAGTTTGCTTTATATCGCTCCTTGAGAGAATTCAATAAAAGTTAGTCTTTTTTTTCTCTTACGAGATTCTTCTGAGCTCGCCTTGAACTTTTTCGCCACAAAGACCAGAAGGTCCACGCGGTTTGATCACACTTTTGCAAGTACCAAATTAACCACACTTGGAATACACAAGTCGGTGAGAATCGTATAATGGCAAATGAGATCGTTCCTCAAGGAAAGGGAGGATATTTGGCTATATCTAAGATATGTACACTAATATAACTATGTGCGGAAAAGTAAAATTCATTTTGGTTTGAAAGATTGTTTTAAAATTTAAACTAAATCAAGCAATGACTAATTTGCAAGAACTCAAGGTGATATGTGTGATGTTATAGGAATGGATATTGGGGAATTAAATTGCCAACTAAAAGATTTTCCAATTGTAATGAATTAATCCAATTAAGCACCTTAATCCAATTCTTGGTTTGTTCTTTAATTGATTTATCTTTTTACATGCAAATCCCACTTTGACTTGAGTAAACCCTACCACAAGTCTTCATAGGCATAATATCAAGTTCTTACCCAAGTGAACCTCACTATGAGTATTTACTCAAACAAGTTTCTAAAGAACAATTTCAAGTCTATTACCATATAAAACATTTAAGCATAGATACTCAAGGTTGAGGAATGAGTTGAAAACCATTCAAACTCTAAACCACAACTTTCATATGTGAACCATTTTACAATAAGTTAAATTGAACCTCAATGTTAACTAATAAAGTAAATGGCAACTTCAAGGCAATGAAATAGAATATACCAAGAGAGGATTTAATAAATATATGACTAGTTCAAATACATGGAATAATCTAATAAGTCAACTCATCAATTCCCCAATAAGTGGGCTTTAGTTACACATACTAGAAAAATAACAAAAGAGAGAAAGATTGTAGAGAGGACCCATAAAAGCCTTCAAGAGTCCCTTTTTGTCTTTTCTTTTGTACTTGAGATTCCTCTTCTCTCTTCAATTACTTCCTAAGATGTGGATGGATGTGAAGTGTGTTTGATTAAAGTAAGGGTTTGATTTATGTAAGGTTAGGTAGTGATTAGGGATTTCAAGAATGGTGAATGGGTGGTAAAAATAAAAGATGATCAAAGAGTGGTATTTATATGGGATCACAAATATTAGGGTTGGAATCCCGAGAATGATGACGTGTCTCTTGATCAGCGGTTTCAAACGGCGGTCATGCCGCCGAATGGAACCGCCGAATGGAACCGCCGAATGGTTTGTGTCTTCTCTGGAATGGATCGGCGGTTTGGTTCTGCGGTTGAAGCGTGGCCGCCGTTTTGCACCTGAGACCTCTGGAAGAAAACGGCGGTTTGGTTCTGCGGTCTGGCCGCAGAATTGAACCGCTGATTGCTGCTTTTCTTGGTGAATGACCATTTTGCCCCCAAAAGCACTCCTCTTGTCGCATATAGCCCAAAATCACCGGTTTTCCTCATTGATCAGCCCTGAATCCCAAAAGTGCCTGTACAAACAAAATCGAGCCATAAATCCATGAGTTTAATCAGAATCCGAACATAAGCATAGGAAATAAGGGGTGTATACTTATGTATGTAATGGCTCGATCACGGCACTCCTGATGTCCTAGGCTAGGTTAACACCCACTAGGAGGATTGCCATAAACTGTATCGCCTCAAGACCATGAATAACCATATGTTCTTCCTGCTACCTTAGTCGGGGTATACATTCCTCCAAAAAGGATCTGGTGCAAAAGAGCTTAAGTGGTATAGTTGCCAGCCAAACTAAGGATGCAAATCCATCCTCCAAACCAGGAAAGCCTATATGGTGACCTTGAAGACATGGTCAGGGAATACCCCCCTCCTAAACAAACTAGCAAAGGACCAGGACACCTTATCAGGATACCCGGGTCCTTGTTTCTCCATATCTACACAAGGAGACCTGGTGCTAAAAAGACCTTAAATACCAACCAAGGTCAATTCACCTTGGGGCCAAGATTCCTTGTACAGGATTACCTGATACCCAGATCCACCTTATAAGAATTGAAAAGTAGCTTTAATGGACTACCCAAATTGGTTCAAAATCAAGATCTTTTATCGAGGAAATATTCAGTACTTTGATCCCCGTTATCTTGAGTATGTTCTTGTCAAAGCAATTTTAGCCACCTACCGGGATCAGCCTTTCTCCTCAGGATCATACAATACAGATGCAAATTACTTGTGAAGTTTCGTACCAAGACTAAGTAAACACTTGGTTGCAAAAATTCACAGTTGAATCCTAAATGGGAGCTATCGTCTATAGCTATTTTCATGAACAATTCAAAGTGTGTTTTTCTTTATGGCTAGATGAACAAGGCATAAAGATACTAAGTTCTGGCAACATTCAAGTAAGTTTTGTTTGAGTTATTAACAAAGCATGCAAATATCATATATGATTAGGGTGCACTTTAAGCAAGTAAGACAACGAAATTGCAAAAAAATGGGAGATTTTCCATTTGATTAAACAGGGAGCCAAACCCCCAGTTTCGGGATACAAAGGATGAATATGAATACAAAAAATGTATATATATACATAAGGAGATAACTAGTCATGCTTCCCCTTTCTCCTCTGCTTTCTTCTCTTGCCCGGCTACATCAGCCCTAACAAACCCGGCTGCTGTGTCAGTTAGGGTCTCCCCAGCATCTGGCACCTTGGATTCAACTGAAGTTACATCCTTTTCCACTGAAACGACCTCAGTATGTAAGGATTCCCATTATTGATTGGCTTATTTCGTGGACAAACCACAAGTTGGGGTTTGAATTGTAAGGGTAGATTAGGTGATTGAAGACCAACATCGAAGGCCCTCTTCAAGACCTCAAGGTGACAAGCACTCCAAAGGTATATTTCTAGTGCTTAGTTTTCATTGAAGAGATATAGAAGCACACACACACTTAGTATACTTGCATATGTGTGCATACTCTTCACATGTCACATTACACACTAGCACTTTATTTGATTATATCTTGTTGTGTGTTTGTTTGTGTCGTGTAATTCGTTTCCCGAATATGTTCGGAAACGTCCACGCTTGCACGATTTTGTGCTTGGTTTTGCACGAAGACCGCTATTGGAAATAGCCTTGGCTTTCTCCTTGGATTCACCACTTTTGGTGAATCGACGGTTTAATCGGCGGCCCTAGCCGTCGAATGAAACCGCCGTCCGGCCCTAGCCGTCGAATGAAACCGCCGTTTTGGACCAGAGGTCTCTGGTCTGATTCTGCGGTTAGATCGGCGGTCTGGCTGCCGATTTGAAACCGCCGTTTCATACCTGATGCATTTATTATTCTCGGGTTTTGTTCTGCGGTTTATTTGGCGGTTTCGAAACTGTCGAATGAAACCGCCGTTTTCTGCCCTGTTCTCAGGATGAATTCTACGGTTATGATCGGTGGCCTGGCCACCGAATGAAACTGCCGAATTAGATATTTTAGGTTAGTTTCTTTCTCGGGTTCAATTCGGCGGTCAAATTCTGCGGCCCCGACCGTAGAATGAAACCGCCGTTTGAGCGTTTCAGGGGCAATCTTGTCTTTTCACATGCCCTGTTTCTTGATGACTATATATATCATACTTTCTCATTTCTCTAACTTAGTTCTCTGATTCAAAAGAACCCTAAAGTTCAAAAAGAGAAACTTGAGAGAAAAACAATCAAGAACTCGTTTTTACACACTCAAAACCTTTCTCAAATGCATCTAAATATCATCTAGCATTTTCTAGCATAGTTAGGATGCTTGCTTGCATGGGTTTTGGTCAACACACATCCTTTGGTATGTTCTTCACTAATCTCATCTAAGTTTAGTGTTTTATTTATCAAAGAAATCTCTTATATTATTTGTATGCTCTTAGAATATATTCTAGATACAAAATAGAGATTGTTGTGTTGACATGTTTGTGTGTTGTATTTTGATAGCAACATCTAGGTTACTTTATCTATGATTTGCTAAGCTTTATGACATGTCATTTAGCTATTGTCATCTAAGATTGCATTTATTGTTATCTAATCATCCTAGATAAGCATCTAAGGTTACCTAGCTTTATTTTCTCATTGAATATCATTATATATTCACAAAGGTTGTAATCTCTTCATTGAGAAGTAAGTCTTGCGTGTAGCTTCTGGGATTAGGTTGCTTAGATCGCAAGCAATTGAAGTCTTGTTGTGATAGACCGGGATTAGGTCGGACACCGGGATTAGGTGGTCACACAAGCAATTGGACTAGGTTCACTCATACCGGGATTAGGTAGGTGTGTGATTATATACCGAGAGTAGGTTGTAATCATTTAACACATTTAGTGGGTTCGAGGTTCGAGTGTGGCGCACTATACAGCCCGTGGTTTTTCCCATGAGGGTTTCCACGTAAATATCAAGTGTCTTTTATAATTCCGCACCATATTACACTTGTTATTGTTTTGACTAGTTTGGGGCATTTTCGTAATTTGACTTAACGCGAAAATTGGGTAAATTTGGTAAAATCTATTCACCCCCCCTCTAGATTCATATTAGAACGCACCGTGTTATTTGTTTCACAGTAGGAGACAAAGAATCCTACGCCTATTTTTCTTGAGGAGTGGGAGGATCCTAAACCTCTTTCTCGGTCGTTTCGACCAAAACGGCAGTAGGCAAGTCAGATCAGAAAGTATACAAACAAGGTTAAATTGCTTAAGACGTACCTAGAGGGGGGTGAATAGGTTTTTCGCCTAATTTCAATCCCTTAAACAAACTTACGTTTGTCCCTCAAGGTAGCCTTACATACAACACAAATAACACGGAATCATACTAAGACAAGCTATCATGTGATCATTCATACATTGTCTAAGTATCAATAAGTTGCATGAGGTATAAAGAAAATATAAACACAATTAACAAGAATACTTGTATATCAATATATGTTCAATCTTTACAAGTATATACAAATATCACTATATACGAAATTCTAAACAATATACAAAAGAAATGTATTTACAAATATGATCGAAAGAATAGATTTACAAATCACACTTTACAATATCTTGTTCCAATATACTTCACCAGTAATTGATTTGTCACAAGATAACAACATATACAAAAACAAATATAAAAGATAGAGACATAAAGAATTAACACAAGAGATTTTTTAACGTGGTAAAACCTCCAAAGAGGAAACATCCACGGGTTGAATTACAACCATATGGTACTTATATATATTGGAAAGTAAATTAAAAATTCCACAAAGTGACCAATCCTAGATCACCAACCCATGTGGAGTCTATGTCTACCCAATCCCTATTGGAAGATACAAAATCCCTCAATGATGGAAACCACCACATATTCGAACTCATACCTAACCAACATCATTGGTAGATTAGAAATTCCTCAAGAGTGCATACATATCCCATGTACCCCGCTCTATCGGACTCTATGTCTAACCAAACACCCGGGCCTACCAACATATAAGCCAACTCTCTATACAAGGCACACTTGCCTCTAGAAAGCCTCCCTTGCATGACTATCCAAGTCCTCCCGACTCTAGCCATGACTTCTTGCTTATCTATCCAAGTCATCCCGACTCTAGACAAGACTTCTTGCTTACCTATCCAAGTCCTCAAGACTCTAGGCAAGACTTCTTGCTTGGCTATCCGAGTCATCCCGACTCTAACCAAGACTTCATGCCTTTTACAAGGACTTCCTAGTGTGATCATGTGAATGCAAATGATGCAAACAATCAAAACAACATAGAACATGTGATCAATACATTCCATGGAACAACTAGATCTATAGATGTGAAAACACAAGCAATAGAAATCTAGATGCAAACAACATGAATGAAAACCTAGAGAATGTGAAATCAACTAACACATAATACTCATAGATTCATTCATTCAAATAACTCTTGAACAATTCATATACATGAGGCACAAGTTCAAGATGTTATAACATACATAAAATGCTAGAATCACAAAAATGTATTCAACAAGTATTTTAGCCAAAGATTTAGAGATAGGAGATATTGTTAAAAACAATTCAATCCTAGATATCTCTAAAATCACATACAAAGGCTTTAATCCTAGAAATCATCAACCAAAGATCAAAGACACATATCAAGGATTATTAATCATAAAATGAATCAATCAAGTCTCAAATAATCCTAGATGTCAATCTAATCACAATACAACTCCCAATCATGTGAAAAACAAAGAATCCAAGAATCTAGTCCACATGTGTCTCTAATTAGACTTTTCAATTAAATTGATTGTGAAGCTATCTTTCTCAATAGCATTCACTAAACATACACATACATATAGAAGAAGAAACCCCAAGCAAATTGAAGGTTTAAAAAGATGAAATCACCAAGATATGAACTCTACCTTGATTTCACGAGCTGGTTCGGTTTTCTGAGTAGATCACTCCGAAAATCAATCAAAAAACTACAAGATCACTGGGAAAAGGTAGAGGATTCAATTACAAACAATCTCCAACTTGAATCACTCAATTCCAACTTCGTATGAGAAAGTTATGGTGTTTGGAAGTTGAGAAAATAGGAGAGAAAATTCTAGATGGGATTTCAAACTTTTCTTCTTGAAAACAAATGGAGGGAGATGGAGGCATTTAAAAGGAAGAAGGAGAGAAGGGAATTTTTGGCCAAAAAAAATATGCCATGTCAGCCCTATCCCCATGTGGGGCGCGTGTGCCACATGGGACTAGAGGGCTGGTTGGGCTGTGTGGCATACAGCCTCCACACGTGGTGGCCATGGCCATGGTGCTTCTCCTGCACACCTCTTGCGTTCTTCAGCCGTATTCGGGCATCCGAACTCCGATTTCGAATCCGTTTTTGGATTACAAATCGTGACTCCCTCATGCACAACAAAGACTATGAAAATTTGACAAATGGTTGAGAATTAAGCTCGGAAAATGACGACGAACACAACTCAACGAATGAGAACGAAAAGTAGCGTAGCTACATCGTTTGGACTCGAAACTAAATGAATGAGTAACCGAAATGACCAGGACTCAATAAGGAATCAATTAAGATCATGTACAAGTCTAAAACACAAGAAACACAAACATACAAATACAAATTCACATATGAATGCCATTTCCTAGACATAGTCTTCGAACATGCAACTTTAAAATGTATGAGCATTTGAGTTCAATGCATGAGCATACAAAAACATGTGAATGTGTTATATAAATGATGCACAATGATGCAGGGACACTTGTGAATGATTTGTGTTTGTGTGCCTATGCCTTGTAAGAGGAATGAGGTCAATTATACCTTTGATGAGCAATGAAGCTAATTCCCCTTAACAAGCCACCATCTTGCATGCATTGTAGTTGAGTCTTTCTTTGAAGCTTTGAATTATCATCAATACAACCACTAAACAATACAAGATGAACAACATTTTCATATGGAATATATGCCAACAACAACCAAAAACCTAACAATCTCCCACTTTGGCAAATTCCATGTCAAAACCCCTATACAAATACTAAAACAATTACAAAGAAAATTTCATCACAATGAGTACAATGATTTACACATATAGACAAAATTTCCAACAACAAGTCTTGAACTTCATCTTGGTCTTCTCTTGAAATCATCTATAAAATAGCTTGAAAGCATAAAGATCTCCAAGAGACAACACATATGGCAAAATATATATATTGGCAAGAAAATAACACATTTAAAGTCCACATTGATAACATGTATGCTCCCCCTAAATACATGCCATCAAACAAAATATTCTAGCCAATATTACAAGCCATATAGTTCAAGAAAACAAAATACACTAAAACATAACAATCTTGAGAAATAAGAAAGCTAGAACTACCATATATCTCCCCTATCATTCTCCCCCTTTTTGACATGATATGAAGCCAAAGAAGAAGAAATAAGAAAAAAATATACCTCAAGGCCATTCTAATCTCTTTTACCACCGAGGAAAATTGAGCGATTGGATGATCTTGTATAATGCTTTGGAGTAGTGGCATTCCTTTCTAATTTCTTGATCTTCTCATCTTGAAGCTCAACTATAGCATTTAGCTCTTCAATCTTTCGGTGTGCTTCCTCAAGTTGTCTCCTCAACTCTTCAACCTTATTCGTCAAATGTAAAGCCCATGAAGGAAGAATAGGTGCACTAAGTACATGGCTTGAATCACATGATTCATCAAAAAGCCTAATAGTATCATTAGATCCTCCCTTTCCCTTGTAAGACATGATAGACAAATGTTTCTCACTTATCTTGTCTAAAGGAGGTAGAAACACATCACCTTCTTGATTCTTCAACCCCATGGCTAAACAATAGTGAGAAATGAATCCTGGAAATGCTAATTTCTTGTCCAAACGAGAAGAACTAGCAACATACTCAATTTGTTCAATAAGCATTTGCCCAAGATTAAGTGGCTTACAAGTCACTAATGCATATACAACTCTAATCTTTTCTCTATTGAGTTCGGTAACATTAGTAGAGACAATCAAATTTTCACAAACAAACAAGTGCCAAAATGCACTAATCTTGGTCAACTCACTTTGCCTAATAAAGGCACATTTCCCCATACAAAATTAACATCATCACAAAGAGTTTTACCCATCAAATCAAGATTTTCTTCAATGTCAACATCTAAGAAATCCGATTCAATCTCATTGGGCAATTCTAGAAACTTGTTCAATTTCCAAGCACAAACTCTAAATGTTACACCTCTTAAATCCATGACGGCATCTTCAACATTGGTACTCTCCTTGTACTCATAATAGAATTCTCTAATCAATGTCTCATTCGCAATTCCCATTGAGTCAATCCAAGAGTTCCACTTTCTTTCACATATAGCCTTATGAACATAAGAGTTAATACAAGAATTCAAATCAATACCTCTTTCTTGAATGATCTTTTTGCACTCAAATATCCCTAAATCCTTCATCTTGATTGCTTTGGATATCTTGGATGAAGATGTAGGCTTTGATTTGTCAATAGGATTAGAAGAAACGTTACCACCAACTTTCTTAGCTTTTCCCATGACTTTGTATCACACAAAAATACTAAACACAAATATGAGAGAAAACAACAAACCAAGTTAGTGACCAATAAACATATACAAGGCAAAAACATTATTTTTGAACAAATCATTATGCATATCAACGATAGCAAAGCATCTTAAGATTTATCAAAAATACGAATTATGCCAACAAATAATTTCTTGAAGAATCATGTGAACAAATCACAAAAGAGAACAAAAACATAGCATATTATGCTCCCCCTTGATAAATGCCCTATCTAACATCTAGATAGACGATTGTTCACAAAACTCATCACACATTCATATCTCAAGCAATATTCAAAGTTTTTCCAAATAAGCTTCATATAACAAAGAGAGTTACATCTAGATTTTCAAACACTCTCATATATCTTCAAAAATTGCTATAGAACCAAAAATACCATATAAGCAAAAATGAGTGTGTGAAGATTTTGATTCAAGAATATGAAATGAAGTAGTTTAGTAATCAAACATGCAAACATTTTCCACCACTATCCATCCTTAAACTTTCCATAAAAAAGTCAAACCGGTTTTTGATGTATAAAATCGTGTTATAAAATCCTAACTCGCAAGTGCACGAATCGTGAGATAAGTACAGCGACAAGTAGGGATCGTTCCCACGAGGAAAAGTGATTTATCGACTAAAACTAATTCTAATTAAAGCTAAGCAAGTAACAGTAACCAAGAGATTTGAGATTTAAGATTTGATTTGAGATTAAAACTATATTAAACTAAGAAAATAGTTAACAAGAATATGTGAATGCAATCAAGAGATGAGAGGACTAGGTCATCAATGCTCCCCAACTACGTTTACTCAATGCTTCGAATTGACTTTTATAAAGAATGTTAATCAAGTTAAGGGTTCATTCTTTAATTATGTATAATTAGTACTATGTGGTCCTGGAAAAAATCAAGTATTCTCTACTGCAGTCTACCTCAAAACCTGCGTATAAACTATAGCAGAAAACACATCAACCATATACCAAGCATTCTCAATTAAGTCTACCCCAAAACCTGTGTATAAACTGTAACCTAAAACCCACAAAGCACACAATCAAGTATTCTCAATCACAGTCTACCTTAAAACCTGCGTATAAACTATGATAGAGAATCCATTAAGCACAAGAACAAGAGAACCGAAAATTACGTGCGATATCCTACTACGATAAATTTCATTCATTCAATTGCATATTGGCTGAGAATGGTGAAACTCATGCGCATCTCAACCTTTAACATATCAAACCCTAATTTCAAGTCTAGCACTAATCATGCATCGGCAAGAATAAATAATCACAAATTGAATGAATCGAAACTTGAATTAAGAAAATATAGTCAGTTCTAACAAAGAGTATTCATAGAGGTTCACATTGAATCCCTAGTATGGATTTAGTTACACATAGATGAAATAAAAAGACAAGAGATACAAAAGATAAAACCCATTGAGGCCTTCAATGAATTCTTCAAATCTTCAATGATGAGGCTTCTTCGTCTTGCAAACCCCCGATGTGTAAAGATGGATGATGGTGATGGGGGATGGCCCCTTTGGCGGCTGGGGACCTCCCTTGGATGGCTCTCCCGAAATTAGGGTTCAAAGGGGCTTAAATAGGTGTATATGCTAAGCCAAGTCCTTAAACAACAAGGAAATCAATTCCCCTTTAGAACTCTACCTTTTTGGGATTCTATTTCTTTCTTAATCCATCCAAATCGATTACTTATTAAAGGAGGACAAGGATTAGATGTCTAATTGCTTTCCAAGACTCTCACACATGTCCGAGAAGGTAATATTTCCCATTCCGACAACTTACGAAACAAATCCTGAAAGTATTCGCGGATTTAATAACTGACTGATCTGACCTTTGGGCACTAAAACAGGCATAACCTCTTCTAGAAAATTTAGATTGAAAATCCATAAATTGGGTTGGAAACTAGACTTCTGGGGCTTCAAATCCATAGGTGGTAGGACACACAGTTCAATTGAAGCTGAGAGTTATGGGGCCCGCAACATGGATCATCTGCATTTTTAAGGGCTACCGCTGGGTAGGTAAGTTGCCTACCTCGCGGAAAATATAAAGTGACACTTCTGGAGTTGACCGCTTGATGGTACCACAAGGTGGGTGTGTGCCTAGGGGGCGGTAAATTGGATGATGCACCTTTGGACTTTGACGCAAGATGTTCCGCTTGATGTATATTTGCCTGGGCCGCAGCAATTGGCAAAATTGCCCTTTTTCTCTGAAATACTTCAAATACATCACTTGGATTCAACAACCTGAAAATGCTCAAACACACAAATTAAAACTCTAAAAGACTCGAGAAACAAGCAATTGATTAGAGGAATGGGGATCAAAAACATATACAATAAATGACCTATCAGTTTTCATCCGAATTTTGCTTTTAAAGATAATAGTTTTCAACATGTGAGCGATGTGTGTGCATGTGGCTCATTTACCCGTTTCTATTTGTCAACCCAAGCTCATTTGATTTTTCAACTATACTCCATATAGCCTTTTTATTTTTGTTTTAGGCTTGAATCAAAGTTTTTTTTTTTTTTTTTATTGATTCTTTTCAACTCTACTTTGATTTTTCTAACAAAAACTTATACACCTCTTGGCGGCTTTCACTCAGCACAAAGGTGTAGCCCTTTCCAACATTTGGCGGCTTTACAACCAATGCGTGTAGCCCTTTCCAAGAGGGTGCTTGTTAAGTACTATATTGCTGAAGCAAATGGATACAAACCAAAGGTCATTTTTAAATGTACTAATTATAGAACATCAAGAGTATCCAATACTCACACATATATCAAACTCAACAACATAACAAACCATATAAGAGAAGCAAAGTGCATTTTTTTTTTTTTGAAACCAAGTTTTAAGGCTTAAAAGCAGATGATCAAAAAGCAAGTAATGAGACTTACTTAAGATCTCTACTTCTCAAGAGAGTAGCTTTCAAAGAATATGAAGCATATTTTTCAAAAACTTGCCACTCAACAATCATACAAATAATAACACACATCACGAAAAGATCAATGTGAACAATTATCACCAAAATATCTTAGACAAGCAAATGTCAACGAGGACCATATAAACACTATATTAGTTCTCAAGTATGACATGCTACATGAAGTGATAAAACAATGAGTTGAAAGATGAAAAATAGATAAGCAAGCAATGTGATACAAGATATACCTTCGCAAGCTAATTTCATCAAATGCAAGACCTTCACCCTTTTTATGAGTCCTCTTGGCTTGTATTTCCTCATGACTACAAGTTATAGGTGTGTCGATTCCAAGAGACTAAAGGCAAGCATTTCAACTCAAACAAACAAATAAAATGACTTTCTCTAAAAGCCTTAACAAGAATTATCACCATATAGATATCATGATATGCAACTTCTCAAAAGTTAATCAACAAATTTTGACAATCATATCAAAGAATGTGAGATAGCCAAGTTCATGTCAAGTTGTATAGATACAAAGCAAAAATATACTAAGCTTCTTAACAATAAGACACTAATATCAAAGCTAGCTCACATGTGCAACTTACACTATTAGTAAGAGCACTCACCCTTGACAAACTTTGTCTTGGGTGAAATAACAAAAACATCATCAAGATTCTTATTGACAACAATGTTGAATATAGAGTAAAGTTCTTCCACAACTTGATTCACAATAATATCATTAATACTCTTCTTTCCAACATTGTTAGCACCATGTGCATTGTCAATATTAACAAGGTTTTTATTCTTCACATTCTGGAAATTCTTAGCATGTTTTGTATCACTAACATGCTTTTCATATTCAAAAGTTTTATCATGCTTGAACTTAAAGGCAATCTCTCTATTCCTAGATGCATTTTCCATATTGCAATATTCAATGAATTTATAGCACTTGGGCTTAATATGACCTATGGTATTGCAAAAATGACATATGGGAACAAAAGAAGAGATTTTACCTTCCGGGATGGGAGAAGCACAAATGGAGGTTTCAAGGAGTACCTTGTTCTTTACTTTGTTCTTGATCTTGGAACGTCTCTTCTTACGAGCTTTCTTGTCAACCATGACCTCACTTGTAGGAAGTGATGCTTCTATGAGCTTCTCCTCAACTACCGCGTCACTTGAGCCTCCTAGTTTCAAATTAGAGATGATCCTATCCCTTTCAAGAACAATCCCTTCAACTTCTCTACGCTTCTTGTCAATAACATTCTTTTCATTCAAGAGCCTTCGAGTTGTAGCAACAAACTCATTCACTTGTATATTGATCAAATCATTCTTCTCATCTACCTCACTTAAGGCTATCTTCAAACTCTCTTCAAGACTCTTTACCTTATCCAAAAGTACATCATAGGTAGGATTCTTACTCAAGCACACTTGATGATTTGTATCAACCTCATCTTCCAAAGAATCTTGACTAACATCATCTAGAGATGAGTAGGAAGCCATGAAGCCAACAAAGTTGCTCACTAGCTCTTCTTCACTTGAAGACTCATCACTTGAGCTCTTCTCATCACTAGATTCATCATCTTCACTCCAAATAGCTGCCATAGCCTTTCCTTTCTTGTCCTTCTTAGAATCACCATTTGGACAATCCGAAGCAAAATGTCACAACTTCTTGCACTTGAAGCATTGGACCTTCCTATTGCTCTTGACTTGACCACTCCTCTCATGAGGTGGAGTAAAGGATTTCTTGACCTCCTTGTCTCTTGAGTACTTGCCATTTGGCTTGGCTCCTTTCTTCAAGAACTTCCCAAACTTCCTAACTAACAATGCTATCTCCTCATCATCTTCGCTACTACTAGCTTCTTTTACAACCTTGAGAGCTAAACCCTTGTTCTTGGCCTTTGGTTTCATACACGCCTCAAAAGTTTGAAGAGATCCTAATAGTTCATCTAAGCTCATGATGTCAACATCTTTGCTCTCTTCAATAGCGGTAACCTTGGCCTTGAACCTTATTGGCAAAGATCTTAGAATCTTCCAATTTAATCTCTCACCGGAGATAGAAGTACCAAGAGCTTGGCATTTGTTAGCGATGTCTTGGAGCTTATCATGGAAGTCAACAAACTTGTCTTCCTCACCCATTTGCAAAACCTCAAATTGGGAAGTGAGCAATTGAAGACGAGACTTCTTCACCGCTTTAGTCCCTTCATTGGTAACCCGGAGTGCATCCCATGCCTTCTTTGCGGTTTCTAGATTTTGGATGTAGCTAAATTGTCTACTATCCACACCTCCGAAAATAGCATTCACCGCTCGATGATGCCATTTTGCTAACTCGAACTCATTTGTAGACCACTCACTCCTAGGCTTGGAAACAGTCACACCATTCTCAATCTTATTGGGAGCAAGATAACCTTCTTCAACGGTCATCCAAGCTCTCTCATCAATAGAGCGAATGTATGCCTTCATCCTCAATTTCCAAAAAACCCATAGTTATGACCCTTGAGAAGAGGAGGCCTAGAATTCGAAGCCCCTTCGGTCATCACATCATCTTGGAAAACCATACTAGCAAAAACCTAAGCAATTCACTTGTAAGTATAACCCGGATATCATCGAGTGCCGTCCGACGACCCGCTCTGATACCAATTGAAAGTATACAAACAAGGTTAAATTGCTTAAGACGTACCTAGAGGGGGGTGAATAGGTTTTTTGCCTAATTTCAATCCCTTGAACAAACTTACGTTTGTCCCTCAAGGTAGCCTTACATACAACACAAATAACACAGAATCATACTAAGACAAGCTATCATGTGATTATTCATACATTGTCTAAGTATCAATAAGTTGCATGAGGTATAAAGAAAATATAAACACAATTAACAAGAATACTTGTATATCAATATATGTTCAATCTTTACAAGTATATACAAATATCAGTATATACGAAATTCTAAACAATATACAAAAGAAATGTATTTACAAATATGATCGAAAGAATAGATTTACAAATCACACTTTACAAAATCTTTTCCAATATACTTCACAAGTAATTGATTTGTCACAAGATAACAACATATACAAAGACAAATATAAAAGATAGAGATAGAAAGAATTAATACAAGAGATTTTTTAACGTGGTAAAACCTCCAAGGAGGAAACATCCACGGGTTGAATTACAACCATAGGGTGTTAGGATTATGCTCAGTAGCAAGAGTGTAATGTTGTACTTGACAATCTTTTCATATTAATAAAGTGATTTCTTTTTGTTAACAAAATCTTATATAGCATTTATTATTATAATTGTCAAAGTAAATAATCATAAGGTCAAAAGACTATAAGAAAAGAAGAATTGTTCGTACATCTGGATATGTATGAGGTAGACACAATTCTTTAGTTAGTCTTAAATAACGTTCACAACTTAAGTTAAAGGTTGGGCACCTTTATCTTGTTAAAGTTGTAGAATTATTTTTCTAGCATTTGACTGGGATCAAATGTGTTGTGATGAGTCTAAAATCATCGAAGGGTCTTTGAGTAAAAGAATCTAGTGCACTGGGTGCATTGAACCGGATCATAATGAAATACTTTTTCTAGAACCGTCAATAGATAAAAGTCTTTTCATTATCAGGACAATCGGAGAGTCTATCTTAATCCTGAGATAAATGATGGACTAATGGTTGCAAGTGTTATCATTTGAGCTATCAATGAGTACGATTATATAGCATAGTCTATCCTCAATAGTTTGGTGGTATTCATTTGTTAATCGATAGAGGACTTCATTTATAGATATGGACATCGTGGCTCCATTTATTAAATGTGAGTAGAATATCACCATATGGATGCTTTGTGGTTTTGGATATGAAATCTTAACGTTGAGTTTTCAATAGTGTCTATTGAAAGATGACTTTTGGACAAGTCATAATATATATCCAAGTTCAAAGTGTGGTCATATGAGTAAATATGGTAACTTGGAGAGCTATAGGCGGTCTATGAGCTCTTGGCGATTACTGATATTCTTCACGAGGATTCACTATCTCCCATATGATTGTCTAGGGTATGAATGAGTATCATTAACTTATTCCATCTTTATTTAAGAGTGCAATTTTAGTTCTTTAGTGGAATGAACTAAAATTAATAGATTGAACCTAAGTGAATCATTTGTTGATTGTGATTGGGCTATGTCTATTGGAGCTTAAATTTAGATAGGCCCGCCAAGATCCCCAATCCGCACGGACTTGCATGAATCACTTGATATATTCTACCGGACTATTTGTGGGTCCATTTAGAATTTTATTTAATATATTAAGAATATAATTTGCACATTATTTATTTAATGGGCTATTTAATTATATTAATATATTAATGAAAGACATGTGGGCTTGTTTCTTTTAGTAAGAATGGGTCTAGTTCACATGTGGGCTTTTTTATTAAAGTCCAAATGGATTAAATAAAATAAGAAAACAATATGTAGGCCCAAGTTCTAGTCATGGGCGGCAATGGCTAATTTTTAGCCCATTATATTGTTTTATTTTATTATTTAATTAAATGGAAATTAATTAATGTGTTAATTAATTATTTAATTAAAAATCAAATCTTTTTCTGATTAGGAAATATGTTTCCTAGTAGTATACTACTATTAGTATTATACTAAATGTAAAAGACTTTATTTGTTTGTCAAATTAGGAAGTCTTTTATATAGTCACAAATACACTAAAGAGTTAGTTTAGGGTTAGAATTCGGAACCATGGTTTTTGGGAAAGAATTCGGAACCATAGTTTTTGGGAAAGAATTCGGTACCATAGTTTTTGTAACTATGGATCCAGCCACCATAGTTTTTGTAACTTTGGAATCAGCAACCCTAAGGTCTTGGAATTGAGAGATTATTCTTTTGCTAGAGAAAAATAAAATCCTACTCTTAGACTAGTGTGAAATTCGGCCAAGAGAGATTGTGAGAAGAATTGTTCTTATTTCGATAGTGCACTAGTGATCTTTACATCAAGAGGTCTTGTGCACAATTTCGAATAATGTTCACGCGAGTTTTAATCTAACGATTGTGAATTCAAAAGTGACCAGGACATTCTTAACAATCTATTGGAATTTTTGTGACTAACAGAAATCAAAAAAGGTTTGTTGTCCATTCTTAGGTATACAATTCAAAGAGAAGGGAGACCACGCTCCTAGGTGATTCACATTCGTGATCGGATTGGAAGATCTTGCGGATTACCATTGACGCATAGTCAATCGGATCACGCGACAAAGGTACGATATCTTTTAATGTATATGTTTATTAATTAAAGGGTTAAGGTTCAATATGGGAAAAATTTTAAAATATACTAAACTCTTTTTAGTCTCGCTTCCGCTGCGTGCACGAATTTTTTTCCCTACAATTGGTATCAAAGCCTGGTTGTACCCTTTAATTAATTAACGTATATATACGTGAATCTATTTCTTTTTATTGTGATTATGCATGTTTAGAAAGAGATGGCACTCTAGGTATTCTCATATATAATTACATTGGAATGTATGGATTTATATATGTTATATTTTGATATAAAGTGAATTGTTATTGCTCGATTTTGATCCTAGAATTTCAATGTATTTTTTGTTTCGGAATTGTAACAAGAAGGGTGGCCTATTATCGTCACAATTTCCTTCTTGGTAGTTGCTAAGTTTTTTTAATGTATTAAATTTAACTGCAGTATTTTTTTTTATGTATTAAAAAATAAGTGCAGTATTTTTTTTATTAAATACTGCTGTGAATAAAAAAAAAAAAAAATTACTGCAGTATTTTTATTGTTTAAATATGTATGTAATATGTTCAAGCATCGAAGATTCGAAGACTTGAAGTATTAATAGCAACCGGAACGAGTTTGGGTCCATGCGCACCATAGCAACGTGCACGCGCGCAAAATTGCACGTAGTTGTGCATGTTGGACTGTGGGCTGCGCATGGCAGCCCCATGGAGTCCATGGGCTGCACACGGCTGCCCTTGTTAGGGTTGTGGAGTGTGCACGCCAATTGGGCAGGCGTGGGTGCTCACGTGATCCATGGGCCGCTTGAAGATTTGTTCGCAAAAAAAGGAGAATTTTTGTATTCCAAACAATTGTAATTTACTTGCTTTTCTAGGATGGATCAAAATCGTGGCTATTTATTTTGTGTAAATATTACAATATTTGTTATTGTTTGATAACATGTCATGTAGAATAGGAGTGCCACTCATATATCTCTTTTGGTATGAACATGCATTGAATGATTTAGGTATCTAATTGGCATCTAGATAATTTGGTAAATCATTCTATGGGATTTAATCACATGCCTTAAATAATTGAGTGGGAGAAGGTGCATTGCAAACACCTATGGCCTCTATGGTTAGTTGAGCTATATTATTTTTGGTAATCCCCCCAAGGGGCATACATGAATGGAATATAGCAAGATATTTCCTTACAAGGATAGACTAGACAGTTGACTCAAATGAGATCTACTCCCCAAGGAGGGATTTTCGTGAGGGAATATATTGAGGGTCGAAATCTTGGTAGTACACTCAATGTGTTTTTATTAATATCCTCCCAAGAGTTCTTGTTAATAAAATCACAAGGCTAAAATTGAAAACGTTGGTTGTTATGTTAACAATTAGGTGGGACCTAGCCCAATTAATAAATGGTGCGAACTCCCAAAGGAGGCGTAACATTTATGGATGTTGGATTGAACGTTGAATTTTACGATTGAATTATAAATATTTAATTCAAGATAAATATTCGAAAATGCTAAACAATGATTATTTACTAATATATATTTTTGTTAAGAAATCATGATCCCATCCCTAATGATCATCCTATAAGATAAAACTTTAACTGGTAATAACTATGTCACATGGAAAAGGAAAATTGGGTAGTTGCTGCAAGCTGCAAAAATATAAATTTTGTTCTAACTACTCCTAAACCACCTGCTCCTACTAATGAATCTAATGTGATGTAATGAGACGAGTATGAGCAGTGGAAGACCTCTAATGAGATGGCCAAATGGCTACCATCTCAGACGTGTTGCAACAGCAACATGAAGGAACGGGGTCTGCTGCTGATATGATGATGTCTCTAGAAGAGATTCATATGGTTGGTAAAGTTGGTACTATTAAGACCAGTCAGAAGGTCAAGGAATAATAGAAGAAAAAGCAACTTAGGCCTATCAAGAAGGAGACCAAGAAAGTAACAAAGATCAAAAGGAAGTGCTTCTTTTGTGGTGAAAAGAGACATTGGAAAAGTAATTTTCCAAAGTCTCAGAATAAAAAGGAACAAGGTAATATGAATTATCTTGAAACATGTTTTTCTGGCAAATTCTACAGATTCTTGGATCGTAGACTCTGGAGCCAATAATCATGTTTGTTATTCCTTATGGGGGTTTCAAGAAAGGAGAAGGTTGAATAAGAATGAAATCAATTTGCATTTAAGCAACGGATCGTTGGTGTCTGCTAGTGCAGTGGGAGATATTAGCGTTAATCTAGATGCTAGTAGGCATTTAGATTAGATAGACATTTATTATGTACCTCAATTCAAGAGAAATTTAATTTCAGTTTCTTGATTAAATAAATTTGAATATTCGGTTACTTTTAATAAATTTTTTATTAGTAAGGATGACAAATTTGTTTTCAAAGGTACATTGGAAAATGGTCTATTCTATTTACATAGAAATATCTCTCACTTGTTAGACACATAGTAAACGCAACCTAATCATAAAAGAGTAAAATTATCAAAAGATGAAACCTACCTATGCCATTTGTGCCTAGGTCATATTAACCTTAATAGGATTAAAAGATTAGATAGTGATGGACTTTTAAGTGACTTAAAGGTTGATGATCTACTAACTTGTGAATCCTGTTTGGAAGGTAAAATGACCAAAAGGTCGTTCAGGACCAAAGGCACAAGAGCCACTGAATGTTTAGGATTAATACTAATGTATGTGGTTCTATGAGCATTCAAGCTAGAGGTAGATATGAGTACTTCATCACTTTCACAGATGATCATTCAAGTTTTGGTTATGTGTATCTCATGAAACATAAGTCGGATGCTTTTGACATGTTCAAAGCATTTAAAGCTGAAGTGGAGAATCAGCTAGAGAAACACATAAAAATCTTGAGATCTGATCGTGGTGGAGAATATCTATCTGGTGAGTTTCAGCAATATCTTATTGATAATGGAATCATTTCTCAGTTTTCTGCACCAGGTACACCTCAACAAAATGGGGTGGCAGAAAAAAGAAATAGAACTCTTTTGTATATGGTTAGGTCAATGCTGAGTTATTCAACACTCCCTATTTCTTTTTGGGGATATGCTCTACAAACTGCAATGTACATTCTAAACGATGTACCATCGAAGTCGGTTCCTCAAACACCGCATGAGTTGTGGACTAGGCAAAAGCCTAGTTTACAACACTTAAGGATATTTGGTTGTCCTGCTCATGTGTTAAAAGGAAAGGTAGAAAAGATGGAGTCCCGTACAGAAACATTTATATTTGTGGGGTATCCAAAAGGAACTAATGGGTATTATTTCTATAGTCCTTCAGATCTTAAAGTATTTGTTTCGGAAAATACTAAATTTCTGGAAAAGGACTATATGAATGAGTTTATACCTAAAAGTATAATTGTTCTGAATGAGATGTCAGGAGATACAATTCCACAAGAGGTTTCATAACCTAGCCCAATTGTAAGTTCCGTACCATCACAGGATCAACAACCTGCCATTCCTCGTCGTAGTGGGAGGGTTGTAAGACAACCCGAGAGATACATCGGTCTGGGAGAATCAGTGGAGAATCTCCCGGACGACGATGATCCCTACACATATAAGAAAGCAATGGAGGATGTTGATAGTCGCCATTGGCAAAAGGCAATGCAATCTGAGATTGAGTCCATGTTCAATAATAAAGTCTGGTCCCTTGTAGATTTGCCTAAAGGGATAAAACCCATTGGATGCAAGTGTGTATACAAGAGGAAAAGAGGTATGGATGGAAAGGTGGAAACCTTTAAAGCTAGATTAGTAGCTAAAGGTTATACATAGAAAGAAGGTATCGATTACGAGGAAACCTTCTCTCCTGTGGCCATGCTTAAATCCATTAGGATACTCTTATCCATTGCGGCATCTTTAGATTTAGAGATTTGGCAAATGGATGTCAAGACAGCTTTCCTTAATGGAAGTCTTGACGAAAGCATCTATATGATGTAACCAGAAGGATTCATTGAAAAAGGCCAAGTGGAAAAGGTATGCAAGTTGCAAAAATCCATATATGGATTAAAGCAAGCATCCAGATCCTGGAACATAAGGTTCGATCAAGCTGTGAAAGGTTTTGGATTTGTTCAGAACCTTGACGAACCTTGTGTATACAAAAGGATCAAAGGCGACAAGTTGGTTTTCCTAATTCTTTATGTTTATGATATACTACTCATCGGAAACGATGTAGGTGTATCAGTAAAAGAATGGTTAGCAAAACAATTTGATATGAAGGACTTAGGAGAAGCAAGTTATATTCTTGGTATCCAGTAATAAGGGATAGAAAGAATAGAACGATTGCACTATCCCAAGCTTCATACATAGATAAAATCTTGTCTAGGTTTTCCATGCAGGATTCCAAGAAAGGTATGTTACCATTCAAACATGGAATCAAACTTTCTAAGGAACAAGTTCCTAAGAATGAGCATGAAGAGCAATTCATGAGTAGGGTTCCATATGCCTCGGCAGTTGGAAGTCTCATGTATGCAATGCTCTGCACTAGACTAGATATTTGTTTTGCTGTTGGCATAGTTAGCAGGTTTCAATCGAAACCTGGTCCTGATCACTGGATGGTAGTCAAGCATATTTTCAAGTATCTCAGGAGAATGAGAGACAATATGCTTGTATACTCTGGAGGGGATTTGATTCCCGTAGGGTATACAGATTCTGATTTCCAATCGAATTCTGACTCTAGAAAGTCCACATCAGGATCTGTGTTTACTCTGGGAGGAGGAGCAGTCATATGGAGGAGTATTAAGCAATCATGCATTACTGACTCTACCATGGAAGCTGAGTATGTTGCTGCATGCGAAGCTGCCAAAGAGGTTGTCTGGCTCCGCCAATTCTTGATTGACTTAGAAGTGGTTCCTAGTGCGAATAAGCAGATCACTATTTACTGTGACAACAGTTGAGCAGTGGCTAATTCGAAAGAACCAAGAAGTCATAAGAGAGGAACACACATTGAAAGGAAGTATCATTTTCTTAGGGAGATTGTTCATAGGGGTGACGTGACGATTACCAAAATCGCATCAGCAGAAAATCTAGCCGATCTCTTCACAAAGGCTCTACCATAGAAGAGTTTTGATGGGCACCTAGAGAACATGGGAATGAGAGATATGACACATTTGCTATAGCGCAAGTGGGAGATTGTTAGGATTATGCTCAATAGCAAGAGTGTAATGTTGCACTTGAAAATCTTTTCATATTAATAAAGTGATTTCTTTTTGTTAACAAAATCTTATATAACATTTATTATTATAATTGTCAAAGTAAATAATCATAAGGTCAAAAGACTATAAGAAAAGAAGAATTGTTCGTACATCTGGATATGTATGAGGTAGACACAATTCTTTAGTTAGTCTTAAATAACGTTCACAACTTAAGTTAAAGGTTGGGCACCTTTATATTGTTAAAGTTGTAGAATTCTTTTACTAGCATTTGAGTGGGATCAAATGTGTTGTGATGAGTCTAAAATCATCGAAGTGTCTTCGAGTAAAAGAATCTAGTGCACTGGGTGCATTGAACCGGATCATAATGAAATACTTTTTTTAGAACCGTCAATAGATAAAAGTCTTTTCATTATCAGGACAATCGGAGAGTCTATCTTAATCCTGAAATAAATGATGGACTTATGATTGCAAGTGTTATCATTTGAGCTATCAATGAGTACAATTATATAGCATAGTCTATCCTCAATAGTTTGGTGGTATTCATTTGTTAATCGATAGAGGACTTCATTTATAGATATGGACATCGTGGCTCCATTTATTAAATGTGAGTAGAATATCACCATATGGATGCTTTGTGGTTTTGGATATGAAATCTTAACATTGAGTTTTCAATAGTGTCTATTGAAAGATGACTTCTGGACAAGTCATAATATATATCCAAATTCAAAGTGTGGTAATATGAGTAAATATGGTAACTTGGAGAGCTATAGGCGGTCTATGAGCTCTTGGCGATTACTGATATTCTTAATGAGGATTCACTATCTCCCATATGATTGTCTAGGGTATGAATGAGTATCGTTAACTTATTCCATCTTTATTTAAGAGTGCAATTTTAGCTCTTTAGTGGAATGAACTAAAATTAATAGATTGAACCTAAGTGAATCATTTGTTGATTGTGATTGGGCTATGTCTATTGGAGCTTAAATTTAGATAGGCCCGCCAAGATCCCCAATCCGCACGGACTTGCATGAATCACTTGATATATTCTACCGGACTATTTGTGGGTCCATTTAGAATTGTATTTAATATATTAAGAATATAATTTGCACATTATTTATTTAATGGGCTGTTTAATTATATTAATATATTAATGAAAGGCATGTGGGCTTGTTTCTTTTAGTAAGAATGGGTCTAGTTCACATGTGGGCTTTTTTATTAAAGTCCAAATGGATTAAATAAAATAAGAAAACAATATGTAGGCCCAAGTTCTTGTCATGGGCGGCAATGGCTAATTTTTAGCCCATTATATTGTTTTATTTTATTATTTAATTAAATGGAAATTAATTAATGTGTTAATTAATTATTTAATTAAAAATCAAATCTTTTTCTGATTAGGAAATATGTTTCCTAGTAGTATACTACTATTAGTATTATACTAAATATAAAAGACTTTATTCGTTTAGTCAAATTAGGAAGTCTTTTATATAGTCACAAATAAACTAAAGAGTTGAACCATGGTTTTTGGGAAAGAATTCGGAACCATAGTTTTTGTAACTATGGATCCAGCCACCATAGTTTTTGTAACTTTGGAATCAGCAACCCTAAGGTCTTGGAATTGAGAGATTTTTCTTTTGCTAGAGAAAAATAAAATCCAACTCTTAGACTAGTGTGAAATTCGACCAAGAGAGATTGTGAGAAGAATTGTTCTTATTTCGATAGTGCACTAGTGATCTTTACATCAAGAGGTCTTGTGCACAATTTCGAATAAGGTTCACGCGAGTTTCAATCTAACGATTGTGAATTCAAAAGTGACCAGGACATTCTTAACAATCTATTGGAATTTTTGTGACTAACAGAAATCAGAAAAGGTTTGTTGTCCATTCTCAGGTATACAATTCAAAGAGAAGGGAGACCACGCTCCTAGGTGATTCACGTTCGTGATCGGATTGAAAGATCTTGCGGATTACCATCGACGCATAGTCATTCGGATCACGCGACAAAGGTACAATATCTATTAATGTATATGTTTATTAATTAAAGGGTTAAAGTTCAATATGGGAAAAATTTTAAAATATACTAAACTTTTTTTAGTCTCGCTTCCGCTGCGTGCACGTATTTTTTTCCCTACATAGGGTACTTATATATATTGGAAAGTAAATTAAAAATTCCACAAAGTGACCAATCCTAGATCACCAACCCATGTGGAGTCTATGTCTACCCAATCCCTATTGGAAGATACAAAATCCCTTAATGATGGAAACCACCACATATTGGAACTCATACCTAACCAACATCGTTGGTAGATTAGAAATTCCTCAAGAGTGCATACATATCCCATGTACCCCGCTCTATCGGACTCTATGTCTAACCAAACACCCGGGCCTACCAACATATAAGCCAACTCTCTATACAAGGCACACTTGCCTCTAGAAAGCCTCCCTTGAATGACTATCCAAGTCCTCCCGACTCTAGCCATGACTTCTTGCTTGTCTATCCAAGTCATCCTAACTCTAGATAAGACTTCTTGCTTACCTATCCAAGTCCTCAAGACTCTAAGCAAGACTTCTTGCTTGGCTATCCGAGTCATCCCGACTCTAACCAAGACTTCATGCCTTTTACAAGGACTTCCTAGTGTGATCATGTGAATGCAAATGATGCAAACAATCAAAACAACATAGAGCATATGATCAATACATTCCATGGAACAACTAGATCTATAGATGTGAAAACACAAGCAATAGAAATCTAGATGCAAACAACATGAATGAAAACCTAGAGAATGTGAAATCAACTAACACATAAAACTCCTAGATTCATTCATTCAAATAACTCTTGAACAATTCATATAAATGAGGAACAAGTTCAAGATGTTATAAACATACATAAAATGCTAGAATCACAAAAACGTATTCAACAAGTATTGTAGCCAAAGATTTAGAGATAGGAGATATTGTTAAAAACAATTCAATCCTAGATATCTCTAAAATCAAATACTGTTACCTGAAAATCGTTATTGGGATGGAATTCCAAATAACAACTTTAAAGGGACCAAGATCGAGATTGACCCTGGTCGGAGGGGTATCACGTAGTTTGATACCGACTAAGTCCCTATCAATGCAAGTACAATATAGAGTATAAGAAATCACTCAAAAAATAAGTTTTATTTGATCGTCCCTTTGCATTACAATATGCGAACTATTTCTTATTCGGGTTACAATGGTGTATGGAGATCCTACAAAGGTAACGGAGATGGTGATGGTTGATGAGCGTCGTTTGTGTACTCAACAAAATGATATTTAAAATGTGATCGTTTTGAAAACCTTTTTTTAACCACTTAAAAATCCACTTAGATATTAAATTAGTAAAGTGGTAAGTAGGATTCGTTCCATAGGGAATTAAGGTGATTAGTTGAATAAATTAACTAATCTATATGCAAGAAAATAAATCATAAAAATATGGATGAGTGAATGGGTTGTCAAGCCATCAAACATACATGGAAAATAAACCTAATAAACTAATAAAAGAATACTTAACAAATCTAGATAAGATAAATGGAATTAACAATTAAGTGAATAGCTAGGGAATTAATGGGATCACAAATGAATTACGGGAAATGTTTATCAAGCTACTTTAGTGAACAAATCTCACAAATGTTAACCAATTGATTTCTAAAATGTGTTTGGGCCATTATTATGAACCCTAAACAACTTCCCACCGCAATGCCTAACCGATTAAGGGAAGGGGGTCACGGCGGGATCGATTTGTTACAATTAACGGCTTAGATTATCGTGGTTGATATACCCTCTGACAATCTATCCTATTCACTAAGTTCTCAATCCATCAAGGTTGTCAATCCAATCAAGATTATATAACAAATTATCCTAAGCAAGATTATAATCAACTAGTGGGTGTACATGTCAATTATATAATGCAAGAATCTAATTATAAAATGAATAGAACACAAATAGAGATTAAAATATATAAAAGCTTAAGCAAATCCCAATCCAAATATTCTCACATCAAAACCCTAGAAAGGGGATTTAATTACACATATTACAATCAAAGGGAAGTCAAGTAAAAGATTAGGAAATCACCCGTGGGCCACCTTTTGTAAGCTTGATCCTTTCCTTGCCTTTGATGCTCCTTGTGTAAAGAGTGGATGATGAGGATGTGTCTAGATAGGTGGAGTCAAATGGGAAGTGACTAAGGAGATTTGTGGAGAAGATGGGAAGAAAAGGAATGATTAGGGGAGGTAATCTAGATGTTAAGTTTAGGTAGGAGAGAAAATGGAGAGAAAAGGAATGGTGGAGAAAGGAGGTTTCTTGGTGGTTAAGAGTTGTTCAAAAGAGGAAAAATAGTGATGTATTTATAGGTGTGAAAAGCTAGGGTATGAAATGGGTATGAAATGACAAGAATACCCCTCTTGAATGCCAACACTGGAATTCCTACGTTGGAATTCCAACGTGGTCGCCACTTGTCCTTCTAGGTCGCCATGGCGACCTCAAATGGTGACCTTTCATGGATTCTTCTGTCGCCATGGCGACCTCATGGCGACAAAGTGGCGACCATTCCCACTTGCAAGTATAGGTCACCATGGCGACCTCAAGTGGCGACCCTCAAAATGTAAAGAGGTCGCCACTTGCAACATCAAGGTCGCCATGACGACCATAAGTGGCAACCTTGCCTTGTTTGTGAGAGGTCGCCATTTGTAGAGGTAGGTCGCCATGGCGACCCCCAAGTGGTGACCCACCTGATGCTTTTGGAGACTTTCTGTCGCCATGGCGCTCAAGTGGCGACCAAATGGCGACCTTCTGATGACTTGAAGAATCCTCTGTCGCCATGGCGCCCATGTAGCGACCTCCTTATGTCTAAGTGGCAAAAATGCCCTGTTTCCTCCCATTTGTGAGCCTTTTTGCACCCAAGTCCTCATCTTCAACCCAAATGCTCTTTAAACCTAATAAAACCTGAAACACTTGATTTTACACCATTAAATCACTGGATAATGCCCAAGAATCAAGCAAAAGGAGAAGGAAATGAGGGCCAAAATCATACCAATTTTGGTTCGATCAATGGTGGCGAAACTGTGCCTGTCGATAAGTAGAGTCTAGGGTTTTTTTTGGAGAAGAAGATCATTTTTCTGATGAATAAGTAGTTGTATATATAGGTCTGTTGTTTGCCATGCACTCCTTTAATTTTGGTCTAGGGTTTGGTAGCTGCCGGATCCTCTTTTTAGGAGGTAATCTCGGAGTTTTACGTGCAGAATCCAGTCTTTCCTTCCTAGGAGGAGTCAATCTCTCACCTTCCTAATTGGACTCTTACTGTGCTGACCTGTTCAAAATAGGACTCTCTGGCGGGAAAGAGTATAACTCCTTTGTACGGCGGCGTTTCACTGGATCTTTTGTGGAGCTTTTAGTTCTTGGTGTTAGAATCCTGCTTCCTGGTGCTCTTTTGCTTAGCGGGCTGTCTACATCTAGTAAGCATCCTACTGATGGTAGTAGGGGGATATGTAGCTGACTTTGTAGCAGAATGCTCAGTAGAACTCCGTGTCAGGGTGCTGCGGGGTCCATAAAAAGCTGTGTTGGGGTGATGCGGGGTCCATAGGAAGCCCGGTCATAGCCGGGTTTGATCCTGCTGTGAGTTCTAGTGAGTACTTTGGCTCTCGGCCACATTGTTGAGCTAAGATGCTGGCGGGGTGGACTCCGCTGAAGGAGGTGTGTATTTGGATCAATCGGGGTCCACTCTATCGAGGTATCCGGATTGTGTTCGCACTCTTATACCCTTCTTGTGTTGAGGTTGAAAATTCTTCTTTGGTCCTTTGCCAATTTTGGCGGTTAACAGAAGTCCCCCCTGACTTGGACACTGATACTTTGTCGGGGTCGGAGTCAGGATCTTGTTGTTTACTTGAAGGATTTTCTGCCTTATCTGCTTACTTCCTTGTCTGACTAGGTTTTCACTTAGGAGGAGGAAATCCTTATTTTGTCCGTTATAACTGGCTGCGTGTCGATCACTGATTGGGTTCCTCGTTTTCAAAAAGAGCCATTTTGGCGCGATTAATGCGGAAAATGCCTCTACCCATTCTTCCGATCACCGATTCCGATTTCCAATTTTCTAGTGGGTAACCGACATTCCTCATCTATAAATAGACCGGCTCTACTGGCGCTTCTTTCTTACTTTCGAACTTTCAAAATTGCGACTGAGAACAAGAACTTTCTGACTTACTTTCTTTCTCTCCTTCCAACCTTTCAGAAGTTCCTCTTCTCTTCTTCTTCTTCAATGGCTTCTTCTTCCCAACTTCCTACTCATCAAGGAAACACTAACGAACAGAACCCCTCTACAGCGGCGAATCCCATCCATCCTGATCCCGCCTCATCTCCCCAGTCCGATAGCATCGACGCCCTATTTAGTATGGAGGCGGCTGACGCGGTGGTGGATTCCCCGACCTCTAAGAGGAAGAAACGGGGTCGAAAGGGGGACGAGGTTGCTGAAGAAACCCCGCGGGCTCGGCGTCGCCGCTCTACCCGAAATCTCCGAATTGGGTCGGGTTTTCACAATCAACTTGAAGACCCGGTCCTGATTGGTGATGAGGTGGGTGCCTTAAAGTCTGGCGATGACGAGGAAAGTGGCGGACCTGACATCACACTGGTCGGGGTCCAAACGGGTTCCTTCGCCGCCTTTCACGATGGTCGGATTATACCCGACTCTGTATGTACGGTGGATACGCTCAACGAGCTACGGGAAGAGTACAAGATCCTGGAATACATCACTCTCTCCCTTCCTCACAGGGGTTATGACGTATACACCCCGCCTCCAGATCGCCTGCTAATCCACAAAGCCGCTTTTGAGTGTGGAGTCCGGCTTCCGCTGCACCCTACTCTTCGTCGAGCTCTCGTTGCACTCGAATTGGCCCCTCTCTAAATCTCGCCGGGCTTCTGGAAGCACCTGACAGGGTTCTTGGTGCTCTGAAGGAGCAGTGTGAAAAAGATCATATAGAGCCGGGATTGGACGAGCTCCGCTTCCTCTTCAACATCACGAGCATGGTGCCTCGAGGTCAGTTCTACCTGAGGGCATCAAATGATTTGAAGTTCATTGTCCCAGGGGCAAATGTGAAGTACTCGGCGCCCTGGAAGGAGGAATGGCTGGTGGTTGAGGGCGACTGGGGGCGCACTGCTTTTGTTGGGGGGTATGAGTACCCCGTCCCTACTCAATTTACAGCGAGGGACAAGTGGGCAAAGGGGACGCTGGCTCCTGAGTCCCGGGAGATTCTAACAAGGATCCTAAAGAGGGGATACACCAACCTGCAGTATCCCACTCTGGATTCCTTTGAGGGAGCCCGCCTGGATCGATACCTGAGGATCTCCATCGCTCTTCCCGGTGAGTTGATTCCATCTTGCTTTTCTGTTTCTTTATGTATATATTTACCTTCTTCTGCTTCTCACTGAACATCTTCTCCTTTTGCAGTATCGGCTACCCCGATGGTAGCGAGGTCTCCTTCTTCTTCTAGGGCAGGGGATATGACCCTGCTAGCCCATTCTTCCCCTGTTCCTTCTCCTACTCCGGCTGCCAAGGCTATGTCGGGGTCCATCCAAGTAGGATCCGACCCCAACCCTCCTTCTGCTCCCTCAAAAACACCTGCTCCTGCTCTAGCGGGGTCTAGAGCCAAGATTCCAGCTCGCCATCCTTCTACTCCTCCATCCCGCTCGAGGATCCCGGTATTGCTGGCCAGGGCGGCTAAGGCCCGAGGTTCTGGAAGATTGGTACAGAAGAAAACTGCCTCTACCACAAAAACCTCTCCTGCTCCTCATCCTACTGCAGCTATTCCCGTGGCTCCTGTGAGAACTTAGTGAAGGAGGCAACTATTCACACTCCTGTTCCTGCTGTTGATGTGGCCTCTGGATCGGGGTCAAGGGGTGCTACCTTTGACGAGGTGGTGTCCAGATTCGCGGCCTCCTACCCTGGTGGAAGTCTAATAGATATGGTTAAGCTTCCTACAGACATCTTGGTCACCAAGGGGGCTTCGGTTCTGGCTGAGGTAAACTTCTAATTCTTTCTTGCTATTTATTTCCTCCTTCTGCTAAGTATTAACTCTTTTTCTTCTTGCAGGGCTTCAAGTTTGCCATGGCCATGGAGAGGCAGCTGCTGACATTGAGGGAAGCTTATATCGGCCTCCAAGCAAAGTTGGAGGATACTCAGCAGGAGCTGGTCCAGACCCAACAAAGCGTGGCTCCTCTGCTGTAAGATGCCAAAAACGCTGAAGAAGGGAGGCAGGAGGCCTTGGTGGCTCTTAGGCGTGCTGAACGCAGCCTGGACACTGAGACAGTCAGGTCTTTACGCTGCTGGGAGGAGAGGGAGTGCGTAAAACGAGAGAAGAAGCTGCTACAGAGCGAGAATCAACTCCTGCGGGAGACTATAGCAGGCTTGGAGGCTCAACAAGGGCCTTCATTTGAGGATGGCTACTTTACAGCCTGCTACGAGTTAGCCACAGCCTTGCCTCCTCCCTTCGACCTCGAGGCAGCCTTGAACTGGGACCGGGAGCAAATTATGGCAAAGGCTGCCCAGCTAGCAGGAGGGGATCAAGAGACAGAGGTCCCTCCACATGAGGTAGCTCACCTGGATCAAGAAGCTGACACGGCTGTTGAAATCCAACTTGATAGCACTGAGGGAGCTGATCTAGATCCTCCTACCATTGAAGAACAAGTGGTGGATCCCGAGTCTGCTACTGGAGTGGTCATCGTGTAGGAAGATGAGGGACCAGCTAGATCCGAGGTTCCTCAGGTTGAAGGGACCCCGACTGGGTCTTCTGCTGTGGAGAAGGCGGTCCAAACTGATGCAGCAGTTGAGCCTTTGGGAGAATGGGCAGCTGGCCAAGGAGAGCATCCAGAAGAAGACAAAGAGGACTAGCTTGGCCTCCCCTCTAAAAAAAAAAATTTGTAGCCTGAATCGGGACCTAGGCACCCCGTTTTATCAATATAACTTGTTTTCATTACTTGCTTCGTACTTGTGTTCTTCTTGCTTTTGTACTTAGAAGCTTTCCACAGAATATAATTTTGTTGACAATTGGACTCCTAATGAGTAACTGGACCCCGATGGGTAATAAGGACAATGATTGGACCCCGATGGGTAGTAAAGATAAAACATGTGATGCTTATATCTCGTAACCGTAAGAATCAGCGGGGTCAGATCACATCTTCCTTTAATCGGACTCCCTTAAACACGTAATAGTATAAAGTGTTAGAGCAGTCAGTTGAGGAAACCTGCTACTTACGAACAATTTGACTTGCTGAAGATAAACTTCTAAGTCTCTTTCTGACTGTTGGTCCTCTGTCGGGGTAGTAAGCGGGGAAATAAAGGGCGAAGCATCCCGATGAGTCACCCCGATGTTATTGTTGATCTGTCCTGGTAGGCAACTAGGGCCACTTTAGCACCAGGCTTCTTGGAGGAGGGTATTCCCTGACCAAGGCAGCAGGAGCGCCCTAAGGCTATTTCCTGGTCTCGAGGCGAAGTAAGAAACCAGGTACCTTGAGGCAGCCTGATTCTCACTGTAATCTGTCCTGGTAGGCAACTAAGGCCACTTTAGCACTAGGCTTCTCGGAGGATGGTACTCCCCGACCAAGGCAACAGGAGCGCCTTTAGGCTATTTCCTGGTCTTGAGGCGAAGTAAGAAACCAGGTACCCTGAGGCAGTCTGATTCTCACTGTAATCTGTCCTGGTAGGCAACTAAGGCCACTTTAGCACCAGGCTTCTCGGAGGAGGGTATTCCCCGACCAAGGCAGTAGGAGCGCCTTTAGGCTATTTCCTGGTCTTGAGGCGAAGTAAGGAATCAGGTACCCTGAGGCAGCCCGATTCTCACTGTAATCTGTCCTGGTAGGTAACTAAGGCCACTTTAGCACCAGACTTCTCGAAGGAGGGTATTCCCCGACCAAGGCAGCAGGAGCGCCTTTAGGCTATTTCCTGGTCTTGAGGCGAAGTAAGAAACCAGGTACCCTGAGGTAGCCCGATTCTCACTGTAATCTGTCCTGGTAGGCAACTAAGGCCACTTTAGCACCAGGCTTCTCGGAGGAGGGTATTCCCCGACCAAGGCGGCAGGAGCGCCTTTAGGCTATTTCCTGGTCTTTAGGCGAAGTAAGAAACCAGGTACCCTGAGGCAGCCCGATTCTCATTGTAATCTGTCCTGGTAGGCAACTAAGGCCACTTTAGCACCAGGCTTCTCGGAGGAGGGTATTCCCCGACCAAGGCAGCAGGAGCGCCTTTAGGCTATTTCCTGGTCTTAAGGCGCTTTAGTAATGGAGATCCTCTTGGCGGGGTTGACCCGGTCCAAGGCATCAGGAGTGCTATGTAGCTTTCTTGGTCTCGAGGCGCTTTAGCAATGGTGAATTAAGTACATTCCGTGAGAGACGTTGGAGAATCTAGTAGGAGACATCAAGCAATGGACACAAGAGAGTCATATAGGAGAAAGAACTGCTTTTATTGAATTTTCCCAACGGTACAAACATGAAATCGGGGTGAATATTCCCCATGATACGAATAAAATTTCTAAGGGTAGAATTTTCGGAGATGATCAGCATTCCATGTATGGTCCACTGGGTACCCCTCCATGTCTACCAGTTTGTAAGCACCACCCCGGAGTGATGCCTTAACCAAATACGGACCTTCCCAGTTAGGGGCCAGCACCCCGTCGGACCTTCTTCGTGTGTTCTGGGTCACCTTTCTGAGAACCAAGTCTCCTTCTTTGAAGCTTCGGACCCTCGCCTTCATGTTGAAGTGTCGGACTATCTTGCTCTGGTATACCGCCACCTTCTCTGCAACCCTGCTTTGCTTTTCCTCCAGCAGGTCTAAGCTAGCTCTTAACTTAGCCTCATTATCTTCCGGTTCATAATTTTGGACCCGGAAAGATATGAGCTTATGCTCGATGGGCAAGACTGCTTCTGCCCCAAATACTAGGGAGTAGGGGGTCTCTCCTGTTGCTGTTCGCCTAGTTGTTCTGTAGGCCCACAGTACATGGGGTAATTCTGCTACCCATAATCCTTTCTTCTGTTGGAGCTTTTTCTTCAGGAGCTTCTTAATGGTCTTGTTAGTAGCTTCAACCAGCCCATTAGTTTGAGGATGAGCCACCGAAGCAAAAAGGAGATTGATCCTCTGGTCTTCACAGAATTCTCTGAAGTTGGCATTGTCAAATTGCTTTCCCAAATCAGTTATGATGGCCATCGGGGTGCCAAATCGTGTTCCTTGACAAAGTTGGTGATCTTTTCTTCAGTTATCCGGGTAAGGGCCTTGGCTTCTACTCACCGAGTAAAGTAATCTATCGCCACCACTGCATGCTTGGCTTGGCCGGGTGCAGTGGGAAGTGGCCCGATCAAGTCTAGTCCCCAGATGGCAAAGGGATAGGGAGTACTGATTAAGGAGAGCCTCTCTGGTGGGAGATGATGGAGGTTTGCTGTTTTCTGACAAGCCTCGCATGATCGTGCGAACTGCCTTGCATCCTGGTGTATAGTTGGCCAGTAGTAACCCATCCTGATTACCTGGTAAGCCAAAGTTTCCCCTGACACGTGGTTACCACAATCCCCTGAGTGCACCTAGTTGAGCGCCCAGCGCGCGTCATCGGGATGGAGACACCTGAGTAGAGGGAGAGATTTCCCTTTACGGTATAGGTATCCTTTTACCAAGCAATACCGGGTAGTTGTCCTCTTGAGCCGGTGGGCTTGATCCGGATCTGCAGGGAGAATGTCACTTTGGAGATAGTCTGCTATTGGATCCATCCAACACGGGAGGCGGCTCACAGGAAGGACCTCTGCCTCTTTAGCTATGCTGGAGAAAGGAACCAATTTGAGGAGTACTCCTTTTGGTAACGTGTGTCCCTCTCCAGTGGCAATCTTAGCTAGAACATCCGCGTGATGATTTTTCTCCCTGGGCACTTGCTCTATTCTTACACCCTTGAACTTCTTCATAGCCTCCTGAACTTTAGCTAGATAGGCCATCATGTTCTCACCTTTTACTTGGTACAGTCCTGTCACCTGATTGACCACTAATTGGGAATCACTCTTGATCTGAAGGTACTCAACCCCCAGAGTCCTAGCTACTTTCATTCCTGCTAGCAGAGCTTCATATTCTGCTTCGTTGTTGGTGGCTCTGAATTCGAACCTGAAACAGTGACTTACCTCGATTCCTGCGGGGTCGATCAGGACGATCCCGGCTTCGCATCCCAACTGGTTCGAAGCTCCATCCGTGTAAAGTATTCATATCTTGCTGTCTACAGGCCATTCCAGAAGGGTTTGATTCGGATCGGGGTCTACTGATACGCCTGGGTCCAGAATCCAGCTAAACTCCACTATGAAGTCCGCCAGGGCTTGAGCTTTAATCGTGGTTCTTGCCCTGTATTTGATGTCGAACTGTGTGAGCTCTAGGGCCTATAGAACCAATCTGCCTGACACATCTGGCCTCTGGAGGAATTGTCTCCAAGGCTGATCTTTGACAACCACGATGGTGTGAGCTTGAAAATAAGGCCGGAGCTTTCTGGATGTGGTCACCAGGGCGTAGGTGAGCTTCTCTAGTAAAGTGTAATTTCTCTCAGATTTTGTAAAAGCCCGGCTCACGTAATAGATCGGCCTCTGCACTCCGTCACTGCATTCCTTCACTAAGGCTCCACTAGTAGCCACTTCAGAAACTGCTAGGTAGAGTAAGAGCTCTTCACTCGGGGTTGGTTTTACCAATAGTGGCGGGCTTGACAGGTATTACTTTAGAGCTTGAAAAGCTTGCTCGCTCTGCTCATCCCACTTCATCTTTTTCCCCTGCTTGATGATTTTGAAAAAAGGGAGACATTTATCTGTGGAGCGGGATATGAATCGGTTCAAGGCCTCTATTCGTCCGGTTAATCCTTGTGCCTGCTTGAGGGTTGTAGGGGACTCGAGATCTAAAATGGCTTTGATCTTCTCAGGATTTGCTTCAATTCCCCTTTCATGTACCATGAATCCCGGAAATTTGCCTGCTGCTACCCTGAATGCACACTTAGCGGGGTTTAACCTCATCTGGTTCTGCCTTATTACCTGGAAGGTCTGGCGTAAGTCCCCTGTATGTTGTCTTGCTCCTAGAGATTTAGTGATCATGTCATCTATGTATACCTCCATGGATTTCCCTATTTGTTCCTTGAACAGTTTGTTCACCATGCGCTGGTAAGTGGCACCTGCATTTTTAAGTCCGAATGGCATTACTTATAACATTAGAGGCCTTGTCCAGTGATGAAGCTAGTCTTGTCTTGGTCTGAAGGATGCATCATGATCTGATTGTACCCTGAGAAAGCATCCATGAAGCTTAGGAGCTTATTTCCTGCAGTGGAGTCAATAAGCTGATCTATTTTAGGCAAAGGGAAGCTATCTTTGGGGCAAGCCCGATTGAGATCGGTGTAATCCACACACATTCGCCACTTCCCGTTAGACTTAGTTATCATAACCACATTGGCGATCCATTCGGGGTACCTAGATTCCCTGATAAATCCGGCCTTCAGGAGCTTGTCAACCTCTTCTTGGACTGCGGCATTACGTTCAACATTGAAGTGTCTTCTTTTTTGTTTTATTGGTTTGAAGGTTGCATCCACTGCCAACCTATGGGTAGCCAGGCTAAGAGGAATGCCAGACATCTCCTCATGGCTCCAAGCAAAGATATCATTGTACTCTCTGAGAAGCTCTATCAAATCCCTCTTCACCTCCGGGTCCAGACCTTTTCCCACTTTTACTGTCTTTGCTGGATCTTCACATCGGATCTGGACCTCCTCTAGCTACTCTGCAGGGTACCCACTGGTCCAGCCACGCTCCTCTTTTTCTGATTCCTCCACGATTATGTCTGGCACCTCTCCTTCTTCTAGGACATGACCGTCCCACTCTGTCGCTCTTGGACCTGGGTCGCTGGTCGCCTGTGCGCACTGCTTAGCCAATGCAGCGGGGTTGGTGGATACCGCATAACAATTGCGGGCTGCCTGCTAGTCCCCCCTTACCTCTCCTACTCCTGATCCTACTGGAAACTTCAACATGTTGTGGTAGATGGATAGCACTCCTCTAATCCCTGACAAGAAAGGCCTTCCCAAGATTGCATTGTATGCAGAAGGGGTGTCCACTACAATAAACTCCGTCGTTATGTTCTGCTGAAGAGGAGCCTCTCCGACTATCACTGGCAGTATCTTTGTTCCCATCGGCATTACGGAGTCCCCTATGAATCCGTATAGTAGAGAGGTACAACTGTTGTAGCAAGAGTTCTTCAGGTTGAGCTGCTCGTGAGCCTCCTTGAACAGAATATCCACGCTGTTTCCCGTATCGATCAGGATGTGGTGTACTAGGCAATTGGCGATCTGTACTGTTATGACCATGGGGTCATCATGTGGTTGTACCGTATTGTAGACATCCTCCTCCGTAAAGATGATCTTGGTGGAGCGGGATAAATCTCGGGGTCCTCCATTGACCTTCAGTATCTCATGGTCAACGTTAAGCCTGGGGATCTTCCTCGCGTGGTTCTTCCTTGAATTGTTGGAAGTTCCTGCTAAGGTGGGGCCTCCACTGGTGGTGTGGATCACCTGGATTTGCTGCATTAGATCCTTTTCTCCTTCTCTCCGTCTCTCCGCTGCTTCCTGCATCCCGCTTTGAACCTACTTTCCTTCTTTGATGTTGTCTCGTACCTGTTGTAAGAATTCAGTTAGAAGTCCTCCCATTACCAGTGCTTCTATCTGATTGTGGAGACTGTAGCATTCTGAGGTGTTGCTTCATGGAAGTCGTAATACTTGTATTGATTTCTCATGTCTACCGGGATCTTCATGGGAACTGGCTTTCTGAGTAGACCCTTATCCCTAATAGCGAGATAGATAGTTTCCCATGAAGCATTGAGAGGGGTGTAATGGTTATACCCTTCTTCCTCTCTCGCTATTCTGGATACTTCCTTCAAGGGGAGCTCTCTGGGAGGTGATCTCCTGACTGGGTATCTATCCTGGTACGAAGGAATAGGAGGCGGCCTGTAAGTAGACCAGTTTGGAGGTTGATTCTGAAATTTCCTAACTGGTGTAGGCTTCGAAGCCTCCTTTTTAGGGCGCGGTGCTAATCGGGCTTCATCGTGTTCAATTTTGATCCGAAGTTGTTCCTCAATGTCCACCTATTCCAGAGCTCGATTGTAGGCTTCCTAGTACGTCTCGGGAGGATGCTTGGCAAAAGACCGGAATAGCCTGCCGGCCCACAAGTTCCTCCGGAAATTGGCTAAAGTTTCCTTCTCGTTGAACACACCCATCTGGACGACCTCTTTGTGGAATTTCTCCGCATAAGATCTCAGAGTTTCACCCTACTCTTGAACTACGTACTGCAGCAGGATAGGATCCTTGGGTCGGGGTTTGATTCCCTGAAACTGTGCACAGAAAGCTTTGGTAAGTTTTGAGAAAGAATCAACACTAACTGGTGGTAACTTTCTGAACCATGTCTTGGCACAGTCTGTCAGGGTTGAGGGGAACATCCTGCACATGGCTATCCTGGTTGCACTTTAAACTTCCATCTGGTGGACAAAGCTTTCCAGGTGGCTGACGGGGTCCTCGGTTCCCGAGTACTTCTCTGAAGGCATCTTGAATTTGGGGGGCAACCCTGCTTCTCTCACTCTTTTGGAGAATGGTGCTTTCATCTCGCCCAAGGGGTTCTTCTGACTTCCTTGATGTTTTCCCTTCTTCAGCTGCTCCAACTCCTTCGCCATCCTTGTCAACTGTTCCTCCAGGCGTTGAGACTTTTTGGTTCCGAATCGGGATACTGAAACTTCTTCATCTGATGAATCTGAATCAAGGATTACCTCCTTTCGCTTAGCTCTTTGACGCTTTTCTCAGGAGCTCCTTCGGGATTTGGCACTTCCTTCTGAATCAGGATGCAGATCCCTCTCCTTTGCCTTTGGCTTTGGTGGAGACTGAATCCTCCTAGGAGGAACCTCGATTGCAGACTTTACTAGCCTGGGTCTGAGCTCTGCATGTCAGACTAAGAGGGGTGGGCCCAATCGGTCGAAAACTAGTGCCCTGACACTTGGGCCAGCATCTCCTGGGATCCCGGCTGCATCCAAGGGGATGCCTTGGGCCATCATCCGGAGTCGGATTGCTTCTACGTAGGCTGTGGCATGCTGTTCTAAGACATCCCGATTGATTTCCTGCCTAGCGGGGTCTTGAGGGATAGGGCCTGCAGCCGGTGGGGGCACAGGTGGAGGATTCTCATTCCTGATGCCCTTACCCCGCCTCTGAGCTCTTTCAGTGGAAGCAAGGGACTGGAGTCCTGATGGCTCGGGATGACCCTAGAAAGATCGGAGTCTCATTCCGAATATCTCTGGATGGAAATAGACTGTTTTTTTTAAAACAATGGCTAGGATGAATTTTTTCTCACAGACGGCGCCAAAAGTGTTACCTGAAAATCGTTATTGGGATGGAATTCCAAATAACAACTTTAAAGGGACCAAGATCGAGATTGACCCTGGTCGGAGGGGTATCACGTAGTTTGATACTGACTAAGACCCTATCAATGCAAGTACAATATAGAGTATAAGAAATCACTCAAAAATAAGTTTTATTTGATAGTCCCTTTGCATTACAATATGCGAACTATTTCTTATTCGGGTTACAATGGTGTATGGAGATCCTACAAAGGTAACGGAGATGGTGATGGTGGCGAAACTATGCCTGTCGATAAGTAGAGTCTAGGGTTTTTTTTGGAGAAGAAGATCCTTTTTCCGATGAATAAGTAGTTATATATATAGGTCTGTTGCTTGCCATGCACTCCTTTAATTTCGGTCTAGGGTTTGGTAGCCGCCGGATCCTCTTTTTAGGAGGTAATCTCGAAGTTTTACATGTAGAATCTAGTCTTTCCTTCCTAGGAGGAGTCAATCTCTCACCTTCCTAATTGGACTCTTACTGTGTTGACCTGTTCAAAATAGGACTCTCTGGCGGGAAAGAGTATAACTCCTTTGTACAGCGGCGTTTTACTGGATCTTTTGTGGAGCTTTTAGTTCTTGGTGTTAGAATCCTGCTTCCTGGTGCTCTTTTGCTTAGCGGGCTGTCTACATCTAGTAAGCATCCTACTGATGGTAGTAGGGGGATATGTAGCTGACTTTGTAGCAGGATGCTCAGTAGAACTCTGTGTCGGGGTGCTGCGGGGTCCATATAAAGCTGTGTCGGGGTGATGCAGGGTCCATAGGAAGCCCGGTCATAGCCGGGTTTGATCCCGCTGTGAGTTCTAGTGAGTACTTTGGCTTTCGGCCACATTGTTGAGCTAAGATGCTGGCGGGGTGGACCCCGCTGAAGGAGGTGTGTATTTGGATCAATCGGGGTCCACTCTATCGAGGTATCCGGATTGTGTTCACACTCCTATACCCTTCTTGTGTTGAGGTGGAAAATTCTTCTTTGGTCCTTTGCCAATTTTGGCGGTTTACAAATACAAAGGCTTTAATCCTAGATATCATCAACCAAAGATCAAAGACACATATCAAGGATTATTAATCATAAAATGAATCAATCAAGTCTCAAATAATCCTAGATGTCTATCTAATCACAATATAACTCCCAATCATGTGAAAAACAAAGAATCCAAGAATCTAGTCCATAGTGTCTCTAATTAGACTTTTCAATTAGATTGATTGTGAAGCTATCTTTCTCAATAGCATTCACTAAACATACACATACATATAGAAGAAGAAACCCCAAGCAAATTGAAGGTTTAAAAAGATGAAATCACCAAGATATGAACTCTACCTTGATTTCACTAGCTGGTTCAGTTTTCTGAGTAGATCACACCGAAAATCAATCAAACAGCTGCAAGATCACTTGAAAAAGGTAGAGGTTTCAATTACGAACAATCTCTAACTTGAATCACTCAATTCCGACTTCGTATGAGAAAGTTATGGTGTTTGGAAGTTGAGAAAATTGGAGAGAAAATTGGAGAGAAAATTCTAGACGGGATTTCAAACTTTTCTTCTTGAAAACAAATAGAAATAGTGTGGGTCCATTAGGTCCCCTTGCTAGCCCAATCGATTTAGGTAACAAGGGTCACGGTTAATTAATTGGATTGTCCAATTAATTGTGTTACAAAAGTGACACGTGTCTATTCGGGAATTAATTGAATAATGTGATTATTCAATTAATGAATATTAATGATTATGTTAATTAAATAATTAGATTATTTAATTGTGAAATTAATCATTAGATAGGAGGGTGTTAAAGAGAGATCATCGGTTAGTTTTATAACATATATATTTGATATATATGGTATAACAAAACTGATGCATTGATGGTAGAATAAAAGAAAACCGATGCATTAGTTACAACAATCAGGTGAAGAGAGAAATAGGGCGGCGAGAGGAAAGATAAAAAGAAGAAAAGAAAAATAAAAACGGGGCTTATTTTTTTTTTTTTAGAGAATTTTTTGTTGCCGCACTTCACCAACAAAAGAACAAGAGTTGTCTTTTGTGTGCTCTTCTCTTCTACATCCTCCTTGTTCCTGAATACCGTGACGCGCCCACACGCTGTTGCCAGTTCCGGGAGATAGTGAGGAAGATCAAATGGTTCAAATCAGGAGCAGATCATATTAAAGTGAAGGAGCCTCCTACGTAGGTATGAAATAGTTTTCATCTCCTTTTTATTGTTTTCGATTATTACTGTACAAATGGGTTTATTTGATGATTGCTTTAAAAAAATTTTAAAAACCTTTTCGTTGTGCAATCTGTAACCCTTGGTTCCTACACTTCTTTGCAGTGGACTGATTCTTGGACACAACTTGAGGAGGGAGCCTTTTCTATGCATGTGGGGTTAAGGGATGTTGTGTTGGCACGAGCAGTAGGCATAATTAGATTACGTTTTTGTAATAATAATTTTATATTGTTGGATAATGTATTTTTCATTCCTGGATTTACACGGAATTTAATTTCTATTTCTAAGTTGTTAGAACGATTATATTCTGTTTCTTTTGATAATAAATCAGTTATTGTTACAAAGAATGGTCTGAATATTTGTTCAGGAATTAATGAAAATAATTTGTATGTGTTAAGACCACTAATACATACAACACTGCTCAACACCGAAATATTTATGATTGAAAAACCAAAAACTAAACGACATAAGATTTCTCCAGAAAACGAAACGTATCTCTGGCACCTAAGGCTTGGTCATATTAACCTTGATCGAATAAATAGACTAGTTAAAAGTGGATCATTAAGTGAGTTAAAGGTTGGCACCCTACCTGTCTGTGAATCTTGTCTAGAAGGTAAGATGACTAAGAGACCTTTTACTGGAAAAAGGGCTTAAAGCTAAAAAACTGCTAGAGCTTATACATATAGACGTCTGCGGACCGATGAATGTTAAAGCTAGGGGTGGTTATGAGTATTATGTCACTTTTATAGATGACTACTCAAGATACAAATATGTCTACCTAATGCAACGAAAGTCAGAAACATTTGAAAAGTTCAAAGAATTCCGAGATGAAGTTGAGAATCAATTAGGAAAGACTATCAAGACACTATGATCGGATTGTGTAGGTGAGTACCTTGACCAAAAGTTTAAAGACTTCATGGTTGAGTATGGGATAGTGTCCTAACTCATAGCTCCTGGTACACCTCAACAGAATGGTGTCAGGGAGAGGAGAAATAGAACTGTTATCAGAAAATCGTCACTGGGTGAAATTCCAAATAACAACTTTAAGGACCAAGATCGGGGTGGATCCCAGTCGGAGGGGTATCAAGTGGTTCGATACCTATAGTATTCCTATCAGTGCAAACAAGGTTTAAATATAAGGACTAAACTGAATAAATCAGAATTTTACTGATAATATTGTTTATAACAATGATACATTAGATATTTCTTCTATATATGGTGATGGTCAAGAATCTCAGTACGTGGAGGAGATGGTGGTGACACCCTCGTGCATGTTAATAAGTAGAATAGGCTGAAGGGTTCTAGGGTTTTTTTTTTCTGAACCAAGTTATGATCCCCATTTTGTAGTTTATAATGTCATATGTATAGGTCCCATTGCTTGCCCTACACTCCTATAATTTCAGTCTAGGGTTTCGGCAATTATGGGACTTTCATTTGGTGATCAACGAGATTGTTGTGGGATTTGATCCCTAGAATCAAGTGATTCTTTCCTAGGAGGATTCTGATCAAGTTGACTCCTTATTTGAATGGAACTCTCAACTGGTGGGAAGAATTCTACCTCCTTTGTTTGATTAAATGACGGTGTTTTCAGTATTTCTTCTTTGGAGCTTTAATCCGACCTTTTGGGTGCATAAGTCTTGCCTTTATAAATTCTTCGTCTGGTACTCTGACTGCCTGGAGAACCGGTTCTGGAGGGTGTCTGAGTCTTCGAATACCCCACCCCTACTAGTTTTGCGATTTCTGTAAGTTACTTGATTGTCGGGGAATCGGGATGTCAATTTAAGCAGCAGCGGGATACCTAGCTGATGCAGTAGTAGGATACTGGATGATGTAATAGCGGGATACTGTGTAAAGAACCCTGCATCGAGGTACTATCTAGCACTCGTGAAGTTAGGAAACTGTTAGTCTTGGTTCTTTTGGTAGGGGTGTGTATCCGGATTGATCTAAGTCTCTCTCTTGAAGCAGCCGGATGGTACCCCGAAAAATTATTTCTCCCTTGTATCTGGGTGGAAAATTCTTCTTTGGTCCTTCCCCAATTTTGATGGTTAACAGAAGTCCCTTCTGACTTGAACACCGATACCTAGTCGGGGTTGGAGTCAGGATTTCGATTATGCTTGAAGGATTTTCTACCTTGTCCGTTTGTATACCCCTTGTCTGGCTAGCTTCCATTGTCAAGGAGGAAATCTTCCTTGGATACGCCGGTACTTATTGCACAGTCCATGTGTCAGATGGTGATTGCCCCACTGATTTCAAACGAGCCGTTTTTAGCACGATTAATGTGAAACCGCCTCTAGCACGTCGCTGGTCATTAACTCCAGATTCCTTGTATGTCTTGGTAACCGCCTACCTTTCTCAATAAATAGAACAGTGTTCTTGTTTCTCTTCTACCACTTTCAAATTTCAAAAGCAAAAGAATAAACCTAGCTTTCCTACTTTCTCCTTTCCTTATTCTTACCAGCAACCTTTCGAGCTTCTTCCTGCTATAACAATGGCGTCTCCCTCGAAACTTCCTGCTACTTCACAAAAGCTTCCCACTGACCAAACTCACCCTGTCACAACTTCTTTGCACCCCGATCCAACTTCCTCACACCCTTCAAACAGTCTTAACGCCTTATTCAACATGGAGAGGGCTGACTTGGTGGAGGGCTCTCCGACATCGAGAGGGATAAAACGAGGACGCGACGAAGATGATACGGCTGATGTCGATACCCCGACACAGTGCCGTTGCTCTACAAGGAATCCTCAAATCGGGTCGGGTTGGGTTTTAACAACATACCAGAAGACCTGGTTCAGATTACTGATGAAGAAAACGTCATAAACAATGGCGACGAGGAGGAAGGTGGAGCGTCTGACGTCACCCTGGTCGGGGTACCTTCTGGTTCTTTTGCATCCTACTATAATGGCAGGATTGTTCCGGATTCAGTGTACACTCTGGACACCCTGGCTAAACTACAAGAAGACTATAAAATTCCTGACTACATCACCCTGTCCCTTCCTTACCAAGGTTACGACGTATATACCCCGCCTCAGGATCGTCTTCTGATCCATAAGGCCGCTTTCGAAAGCGGGGTTCGACTTCCTCTCCACCCAACTCTCTGTCGGGCTCTCGTTTCTCTTGAGTTAGCCCCATTGCAGATCTCACCTTGTTTTTGGAAGCATATAACCGGGTTCACGGTGCTCTGGAAGGAGCAGTGCGAGCGGGATAAGGTGGAAAGGGAGCCAGGACTTGACAAGTTTCGCTACGTATTCTAGATAGCGAATCTGGTGCCCTAGGGTCAATTCTACCTGAGTGCGTACAACGAGATGAAGTTCCTGGTTCTCAGGGCAAACGTGAAGTATGTTACGCCCTGGAAAGAAGAGTGGATCGTGGTCGAGGGAGACTGGGGGTGTACTGGCTTCATTGAGGGTGTTGAGTACCCGGTCCCTACCCAGTTCACCGTGAGGGATAAATGGGCCAAAGGAGTGCTTTCTCCAGAATCCCGGGATATCCTCAAGAGGATCATGAGGAGGGGCTACACCAACATGAAGTATCCTACTCTGGATGCTTTTGAAGGAGACCACCTAGAGAGATACCTAAGGATCTCTATTGCTCTTCCAAGTACACAGCTTTACTTATCTTTATTACTTGTGTGTATACATATTTTCCTCTCCTTTTTTCTCATTATATTTTCTTCTTCTTGATAGTTTCTTCTACCCCTATAGAGCCCGATTCCCCATCTTCTTCCAGGCCGGGTGATATTGGTCTGCTTTCTTCCTCTTCTCCCATCCCTTTTTTTTTTCTGCTACTAAAGCTACGACCGGGTCTAACCAGTCTGCTACAGTTTCTACTCCTCCTCCATCTTTTATGAAGTCACTGGCTAAGATTCCAACCCCTTTTCCTACTCTAACTCCTGCATGCCCCTCCATGAGTGTGATGCTGGCCCTGGTAGCTAAAGCTCGGGGTTCGTCAAGCCAGCCATAAAGACAAACTAGGAAGGTTACTGCTCCAAGGCCTACCATGATCGCTCTTTCTATTTCCCCTCCTTCAACAGAGCCCGCCAAGGACCAAGCCGAGGTTAGGAAGAAGGAAGATGCTGATTCTACCTCTTTCCCAACAGTCAACACTCCTTCGGGATCGGGATCGGGATCGGGATTAGGGGGTGCCATTCATGACGAAGTGGTAGCCCGATTCATAGCTTCTTGTCCCAGAGGAAGCTTGGTGAGCACGGCAAAGCTCCCTTCTGATATCTTGGCTGCCAAAGGGGCCGCTGTTTTAACTGAGGTAGAATCGTGCCCTCTATTTTGCTATTATCTTATATATATTTTTTACAGGTATTGACCCCCCTTTTTTTGTAGGGTTTCAAGTTCGCCTTGGCTATGGAGAAATAGCTGTCTACCCTAAAGGAGGCCTACCTCAGGATCCAGGCTGAGTTAAAGGACACTAAGTAGGAGCTGTCTCAAACCCAGCAGAGCGTGGCCCCCTAGGTTCAAGCTGCAGTAGAGGCGGAGGAGGGAAGGCAAGCTGCCTTGGTAGAGGCCAGGTGCTTTGAACATTGCATGGATACAAAGATAATCTGATCACTGCGTCGCCGAGAGGAGAGGGAGTGCTAGAAGAGAGAAAAGAAATTGCTGCAGGATGAGAACCAACTTCTACGGGACACGGCGCATAGCATGGAGGCTAAAGAGGGTCCCTCTTTTGAAGACGGCTACTTCACTGCCTGTTATGAAGTGGCCATGGCTTTGCCTCCCCCTTTCGATCTCCATGCTACACTGAATTGGGATCGGAATCAAATCATGGCTAAGGCCGCCCAATTATCAGGAGGTGATCTGAACCAGGAGGTTGCTCCCGAGAACGTTGCACATCCGGATCCCCTTCCATCTCAAGGGCCTGATTTGCCTACTAACATTCAAGCCGATGTGACTGAGAAGGCAGTCCATAACCCTCCCACTAGTCAGGACAAATAGACACAGGATTCTGTGCCTTCTTCTAAGGTTGTTTTAGTGGAGGAAGAAGATGCTCTAGTTGGATCTGAGGTTCTAGGAGTTGAGGGGGTCCAAGCTGGTATTGTATCTGAAGTTGTGGAGGCAGACACAACCGGACAGGAGGAGGGTATAGATGAGGAGAAGGATGATTGAGTTGTATATATTTTTTATATTGATGTACCTCTTTGTAGCCCGGAAGTGGGAGTTGGGCACCCGATTAATCAATACAACTTCCCCTCTTTTTGCAACTATATTGTCTTACTTGTTTAAAGTGCACCTTAATAAAATCTAAACTCTGCATGCTTTGCTACTAACTTAAATAAAATTCACTTGAGATGCTACCAGTACTTAGTATCTTCATGCTTGTTTATCTGGCCATAGAGAAAACCAAACTTGAACCATTTCTGAAGATAGCTACAGACGATAGTCCCCTTGTAGAATTCAATTAGGAATTCTTATAGTTAAGGGTTCACTTGGTCTTGGTAAGAAACTTCTAATTCTCGCTGAGCTTGCTTTGACATTTATATCCAGACAACATAAATCATGGTACTAAGTGCTTCAGCCTCGAAACTCTTGACATAGGATGAAATTCATTTCAGGGGATCGGGGTATTTAAGCCCTCCAGATTGGGAATCCTAGTACTTAGTCGTTTTCATAAGTGAATCGTGGGACTTGATATTCCTGTATCAAGGAACCTTGATATCTAGATGGAAAGATTTACAAATCCGGGTACCTGGCATTCTTTTTCTAGGATTCTTGGTATATGGATGATGCATATTTGGTAGGTGGCCCCAGCCCCCTTTAGCATCAGGGTTCACGGTGAGGCGAGGTAATAGGTATCCTGGTAAGGTATCTTGATCCTTTGACGATCCGCACTTGGTAGGCCACTAGGGCATTTTAGCACCAAGTCTTCTTATGTAAATATGGTGAAGCAAGGTATCAGGTATCCTGATCCTTCTGATGATTTGTCTTGATAGGCAACTAAGGCCATTTTAGCACCAAGTTTTCTTGGAGATACGGTGAAGTAAGGTATCAGGTATCCCAGTAAGGTATCCTGATCCTTCTGATGATTTGCCCTGGTAGGCAACTAAGACCACTTTAGCACCAAATTTTCTCGGATGAGGGTATACCCAGACCAAGGTAGTAGGAGTGCCATAAGGCTTTTTCTGTAGGGAAAAATAACGTACCCGCAGCGGAAGCGAGACTAAAAAAAAGTTTTGAGTAGCTTTTAAAATTTTTCCAATTTTATGAACCTTAAACCCTTTTGATTAATTAAAGATATATAAAGAAGTAATAAAAGTTTAATACCTCTTGTCGCGTGATCCGATTGACTTGCGTCGATGGTAATCCGCAAGATCTTCAATCCTAGCACGAACGTGGATCACCTAGGAGCGTGGTCTCCCTTCTCTTTGAATTGCAAACCTGTGATTGGATTAAACAAACTTTTCTCTCTTGTTCGTTAGTCACAAAAACAATCAAAAGAAACCTAAGATTATTCCGGTCACTTTTGAGTTCTCAATCTAATGATCGAAACTCGCGTGAACCTTGATCGATGTTGTATACACAAGCTTATCAATGATTAAGCAAATAGTACACCATCAAAGAATAATCTATGTTCCTTTTTCTTTTGTCTTAGTTGAATAAATTCTCTATCTATGAGTTAAGAAGAAGAAGAAGAAAAAATTCTGCACCTTAAGCATTAGGGCTGGCCGAAAATTATATGTATACATATATAGGTGGCCGAAATTTTTCTTCTTTCTTTTTAGGGTTGGCCGAATTCTCTTCCTAAATTAATTAGGGTTGCCGCAATTTCCAAACAAAATTAATTAGTTTGAATTGCACCCTAATTCCTATTTAGAAAAGATTTCCAAAACCTAATCAAACTCATAAATCTTTTTATTCTCATATTTGACTAAAATAAAAAGACTTCATGTTTGAATAAATAAAACTAATTATTTATTTCCTTGTCAAACAAGTCTTTCTATTTAATTATACTACTACCAATAGTATACCTTTAGGAAACATATTTCCTAATGAGAAAAGATTTGTATCTTAATTAAATAATTAATTAATGAATTAATTAATTCTTATTTAATTAAATAATGAAAACAAAATAATATTTTAGATTAATATATAACCTTGCCGCCCCATATGTGTATTGGGCCAAATATTATTTTTCCTATTTCATTTAATCCATAGGACTTTAAATAAAAAGCCCACATGTGAACTAGACCCAATCTTACTAAAAGAAACTGTTAACCGCCTTTTTTGGCAGGGGTCCAAGGAAGAATTTTCCATCCTTGCCAAGTAGAGGGATGCCGCGAGAAGCATCTAGCTACCTCTGAAAGGAACCAAGATCAACACACTTTATCGTGGTCTAGATAGCCCAGTAGAAGGATGTCGTACCCGCAGGACCACGCGGGACCCCGCTGGACCCCGCAGATCCCACAGTACCCCGCAGGACCAAGCTGGACCCCGCAGATCCCGCTGGACCCCACAGATCCCGCAGTACCCCGCGGATCCCGCAGGACCCCGCTGGACCCCGCAGATCCCGCAGTACCCCGCAGGACCCCGCAGATCCCGCTAGACCCCGCAGATCCCGCTGGACCCAGCAGGACCCCGCAGATCCCGCTGGACCCCGCGGATCCCGCAGGACCCCGCTGGACCCCGCTGATCCCGCAGTACCCCGCGGACCCCGCGGACCCCGCGGGACCCCGCTGGACCCCGTGGTACCCCGTAGTACCCCGTTCCCTGTGACTAGTCCTCCAAACTCCTCCCGACCACCTAGCATACAAGACATCAATAGAGGAGGTCGTATATACCAAGGAAGAGCTAGACCACACCAAGAGTTTAAGTAAACAAGGAAATTGCCTTGTTTCTCGCCATTCAAGAGTCCTATATTAAAGAGGAGTCAACTCTTTCAGTTCTAAAAGGAATCACTTGATTCTGGGGAATCAATCCCACGATCTTCTCGCCTATCAACATGGAAACGCCCCGTAAATTGCTAGGTCATTGGATTGAATTTATGGGAGTGAACAACAAGAAATAAGACCTATATATATGACAAGATTTTCAACGGTGAAGAGGACTTTTTTCGGCTGGGGGCTAGCTTCTTTCCTTCTCCTCTTATTTTCTATTGATTAGAGAAAAGGGCATATGCCCACCTATGATTGTAAGCTCTCTGGAGCACTTATGTTGGATTATTCTCCTACTTGTGTAAGCTCCCCGGAGCACGCCTTATTGATAAATATATAAATGATCTCTTTCCGCCGGATACTACCTAGGGGTTTTTCAGCATATGATCATGCGTGATGCTTTTTCCCCCTAGGCCAGTCCACCTTCTATCAAAAAGACTTGTCATTCTCTCCCTCGTATCTATTTTATTACACATGTATGTAAGTTTATCATTGAAGAGCTCCTATCCCATATCCTACTCGCTTGCTTGCTATCCGGGTCGGGGAATCACAATGGAGATCTAGAAAAGAGTACGGGATGCGGATTTCGGGATACGGGGTATGAGGGACGGGATACGGGGTGCCGAGTACCGAACGCGGGGTATCGAGGTCCATAAAAAGGGATCATAGCCCTTACTCCGACATGGGAACCCCCCAAGCGCCATCTTCTCCATGTGCTTGAAGCCCCGACAGTCGGGATGATTTTTTCTCCTACCTACTGCACCTCACTCCAGAAGTTTTTTACTCGTACAAACCATGGTACCTAGAGGTACCTACCCCGCTGCAGCCTACCGGGTAGCAGTCTGAGGGTGTTAATTGAAATTCCTCATCCAGAGCGAATTTACGGTTAACAGAAACAAGCCCACATGTCATCCATTAATATATAAATATAATTGTGCAGCCCATTACATAAATAATGTCCAAATTATATTCTTAATATATTAAATTGCAATTCTAGATGGACCCTAAATTGGTCCGGTAGAATATATCAAGTGATCCATGCAAGTCCGTGTGGATTGGGGATCTTGGCGGGCTATCTAAATTTAAGCTACAATAGACATAACCTAATCACAATCAACAAATGATTCACTTAGGTCCGATCCATTAATTTTAGCTCATTCCACTAAAGAGCTAAAATTGAACTCTTAAATAAAGACAGAAAAGGAAGATGCTTCCTCATTCTTACCCTAGACAATCATATTGGAGATAGTGTATCCTCGTGAATAATATCAGTAATCGCCAAGAGTTCATAGACCGCCTATAACTCTCCAAGTTACCATATTTACTCATATAACCATGTTTTGAACTTGGATATTTTGACTTGTCCAGAAGCCATGTTTTCAATAGACACTATCGAAAACTCAACGTTGAGATTTAATATCCAATTACCTCAAAACACTCATACGATGATATTATACTCTCATTTGATAAATGGAGCCACGATGTCCATATCTATAAATGAAGTCCTCTATCGATTAACAAATGAATACCACCAAATTATCGAGGATAGACTATGCGATATAATCGTACTCATTGATAACTCAAATGATATCACTTGCAACCATAAGTCCATCATTTATCTCAGGATTAAGATAGACTCTCTGATTGTCCTGATAATGAAATTACTTTTATCTACTGACGGTTATAGATAAAGTATTTCATTGTGATCCAGTTCAATGCACCCAGTGCACTAGATCCTTTTGCTCGAAGGCACTCCGATGATTTTAGACTCATCATATCTCATTTGATCCCACTCAAATGCTAGCAAAAGAATTCTACAACTTTAACAAGATAAAGGTGCCCAACCTTTAACTTAAGTTGTGAACGATATTCAAGACTAACTAAAGAATTGTGTCTACCACATACATATCCAGATGTATGAACAATTCTTCTTTTCTCATAGTCTTTAGACCTTATGATTATTTACTTTAACAATTATAATATTCAACTATAAATGCTATAATATTTGTTTAAACCAGAAATCACTTTATTAATATGAATAAGATTGTTAATTACATTATTACACTCTTGCTATTGAGCATAATCCTAACATTTTCCTGGTTTGAAGGATACGGTGGGGAACTAAGGCCTTAAATCCGGATCTTTAATCTGATAAACCAGATCCTTCTTGGAGGAGGGTATACCCTGACCAAGGCAACAGGAGTGCCATAAGGCTTTTTCCTAGTCTTGAGAATACGATGGGCAACTAAGGCCACAAATCCGGATCTTTAATCTGATAAATCATATCCTTCTTAGATGAGGGTATACCCCGACCAAGGCAGCAGGAGTGCCACAAAGCTTTTTCTTGGTCTTGAGGATACGGTGGGCAACTAAGGCCACGAATCCAGATCTTTAGTTTGGTAGGCAACTATGCAACTTAGGCACTGTTAACCGCCAAAATTGGCGAAGGACCAAAGAAGAATTTTCCACCTCAACACAAGAAGGGTATAGGAGTGCGAACACAATCCGGATACCTCGACAGAGTGGACCCCGATTGATCCAAATACGCACCTCCTCCAGCGAGGTCCACCCCGCCAGCATCTTAGCTCAACACAGTGGCCAAGAGTCGAGGTACTCACTAGAACTCACAGCGGGATCAAACCCGGCTAAGACCGGGATTCCTATGGACCCCGCAGCACCCCGACACGGAGTTCTACTGATCATCCTGCTACAAAGTCAGCCTCATATCCCCCTACTGCCGATGCTTACTAGATGTAGATAGCCCGCTAAGCAGAAGAGCACTAGGAAGCAGGATTCTAACACCAAGAACTCAAAGCTCCACAAAAGATCTAGTAAAACGTCGCCGTACAAAGGAGTTATACTCCCTCCTGCCAGAAAATCCTATTTTGAACAGGTCAGCACAGTAAGAGTCCAATTAGGAAGGTGAGAGATTGACTCCTCCTAGAAAGGAAAGACTGAATTCTGCACGTAAAACTCCGAGATTACCTCCTAAAGAGAAGAGGATCCTGCAGCTGCCAAACCCTAACCCGAGATTGGAGGAGTGCATGGCAAGCAAGCAGGACCTATATATATATTAGCTTATTCATCCGAAAGGGGATCCCCCCTTCGGCGGCTCAAAACAAAAGAAGAAAAAACCCTACACACTACTTATCAACAGGCACAGTTTCGCCACCATCACCATCTCCGTTACCTCAGTAGGATCCCCATACACCATTATAACCCATATAAGAAATAGTTCACATATTGTAATGCAAATGGACGATCAAATAAATTTATTGTTGAGTGATTTCTTATACTCTATACAGTACTTGCATCGATAGGGACTTAGTCGGTATCAAACAACATGATACCTCTCCGACCAGGGTCAATCTCGATCTTGGTCCCTTTAAAGTTGTTATTTGGAATTCCATCTCAATAATGATTTTCAGGTAACAGGCACTTATGCACCAAATCCTTCTTGGAGAAGGGTATACCCCGACCAAGGCAGCAGGAGTGCCACAAAGCTTTTTCCTGGTCTTGAGGCGCTTCAGTTATGGCGAAAAAATCTGTAGAATGAACACAGGCAAACTATGTAGGAGAAAAAACTGACTTTATTGAATTTCTCAGAAAATACAAAGTGAATTCGGGGTAGGCATGTCATTCGACATAAGCCTTTCATAAAATTTCTAAAGATAGAACTTCCTGAGGTGATCAACATTCCATGTATGGTTAACTGGATACCCCTCCATGTCTTCCAACTTGTAGGCGCCACCTTGGAGCATTGCTTTAACCAAGTAAGGACCTTCCCAATTGGGTGCTAGTACCCCATCGGACCTCTTTCGTGTGTTTGGAGTTACTTTCCTGAGAACCAAGTCTCCTTCTTTGAATTTTCTGAGCCTCACCTTCCTATTGAAATGTCAGGCTATTTTACTCTGGTAAACTGCCATTCTTTCAACGATTCTACTTTGCTTTTCTTCAAGGAGATCCAAGTTAGCCCTTAACTTGGTCTCATTATCCCCGGGTTCGTAATGCTAGACCCTGAAAGATATAAGCTTGTGCTCTATAGGCAACACCGCTTCTGTCCCAAATACCAGCGAGTAAGGGGTTTCCCCTGTTGTAATCCTCCTAGTTTTCCTGTATGTCTATAGTACGTTGGGTAATTCTTCCACCCACAAACCTTTCTTCTATTAGAGTTTTTTCTTTAGGAGCTTCTTAATGGTCTTATTGGTGGCCTCAACTAGCCCGTTAGTCTGAGGATGGGCTACCGATGCAAAACGGAGATCAACATTTCAGCCTTCGCAGAAATCCCTAAAGTTGGCATTGTCAAACTGCTTTTCCAGATAAGTTATGATAGCCATCGGGGTATCAAAGCGGCACACGATGTTCTCCTTGACAAAGTTAGTGGTCTTTTCTTCAATTATCCAAGTAAGTGCCTTAGCTTCTACCCACTGGGTAAAGTAGTCTATTGCCACTACTGCGTGCTTAGCCTAGCCTGGTGAAGTAGGGAGCAGACTGATTAGATCCAGTCCCCAGATAGCAAATGGGTATGGAGTGCTGATGGAGGAGAGCCCTTCGGGAGGAAGATGATGGAGGTTTGCTGTCTTCTGATAAGCTTCGTAGGATCATGCAAACTGTTTTGCATCCCAATGTATAGTCGGCCAAAAATAACCCATTCTCAATAGCTAGTAAGCAAGTGTCTCGCCTGATGCATGGTTGCCACAGTCCCCAGAGTGTACCTCATTGAGTGCCTAGTGTGCATCGTCTGGATGTAGGGATCTTAATAGTGGAAGGGATTTCCCCTTTCGATAGAGGTACCCATCCACAAGGCAGTATAGGGTAGCAGCTCTCTTTAGCTTGCGTGCTTGATCTGGGTCTTCTGTATGTCGTTCAATCTACTGGGATTTTGTAATCATATCATCTATGTATACCTCCATGGATTTTCCTATCTGCTCCTTGAACAATTTATTCACCATGCACTGGTATGTGGCCCCTGTATTTTTAAGACCGAATGACATTACCTTATAACAGTAGAGGCCATGCCCGGTGACAAAACTAGTCTTGCCTTGATCTGAATGGTGCATCATGATCTAGTTGTACCCTAAGAAAGCGTCCATGAAGCTTAAGAGTTTATTCCCAGCAGTGGACTCAATCAGCTGATCTATCTGTAGGGAAAAATTGTACCCGCAGCGGAAGCGAGACTAGAAAATAGTGTTTGGGTAGCTTTTAAAATTTTTCCAATCATGAACCTTAAACCCTTTTGATTAATTAAATATATATAACAAAGTAATAAAAATTTAATACCTCTTGTCGCGTGATCCGATTGACTTGCGTCGATGGTAATCCGCAAGATCTTCAATCCTAGCACGAACGTGGATCACCTAGGAGCGTGGTCTCCCTTCTCTTTGAATTGCAAACCTGTGATGGGATTAAACAAACTTTTCTTTCTTGATCGTTAGTCACAAAAACAATCAAAAGAAACCTAAGATTATTCCGGTCACTTTTGAGTTCTCAATCAAATGATCGAAACTCGCGTGAACCTAGATCGATGTTGTATACACAAGCTTATCAATGATTAAGCAAGTAGTACACCATCAAAGAATAATCTATGTTCCTTTTTCTTTTGTTTTAGTAGAATAAAATATTTCTAACTATGAGTTTAGAAGAAGAAGAAGAAAATAATTCTGCACCCCTTGCCCTTGGAGCTGGCCGAAAATTATATGAATGCATATATAGGTGGAGAAAATTTCTCTTCTTTCTTACCCTAGGGTGACCGAAATCCTTGACCAAAACTAATTAGGGTTTCCGCATTTTTACTCCTAAAATATTGGAGATTTAGTTGCACCCTAATTCCTATTTTGTTTAAGATTTCCAAACCCTAATCAAACTCAATAATCTTTTATTCCTTATTTGACTAAAATAAAAAGACTTCCTATTTGATTAAATAAATAAAATTAATTATTTATTTCCTTGTCAAAAAAGTCTTTCTATTTAATTATACTATTACCAATAGTATACAAATAGGAATCATATTTCCTATTTAGAAAAGATTTGTTACTTTAATTAAACAATTAATTAATAAATTAATTAATTCTTATTTAATTAAATAATGAAAACAAAATAATATTTTAGGTTAATAACCTTGTTGCCGCCCCATATATATATTGGGCCCAAATATTATTTTCTCATTTCATTTAATCCTTTGGACTTTAAATAAAAAGCCCACATGTGAACTAGACCCATTCTTACTAAAAGAAACAAGCCCACATGTTATTCATTAATATATAAATATAATTGTGCAGCCCATTACCTAAATAATGTGCAAATTATATTCCTAATATATTAAATTGCAATTCTAGATGGACCCCAAATTGGTCCGGTAGAATATATCAAGTGATCCATGCAAGTCCGTGTGGATTGGGGATCTTGGCGGGCTATCTAAATTTAAGCTCCAATAGACATAACCTAATCACAATCAACAAATGATTCACTTAGGTCCGATCCATTAATTTTAGCTCATTCCACTAAAGAGCTAAAATTGAACTCTTAAATAAAGACAGAAAAGGAAGATGCTTCCTCATTCATACCCTAGACAATCATATTGGAGATAATGTATCCTCGTGATTAATATCAGTAATCGCCAAGAGTTCATAGACCGCCTATAACTCTCCAAGTTACCATATTTACTCATATGACCACGTTTTGAACTTGGATATTTTGACTTGTCCAGAAGCCATGTTTTCAATAGCCACTATCGAAAACTCAACGTTGAGATTTAATATCCAATTACCTCAAAACATCCATATGATGATATTATACTCTCATTTAATAAATGGAGCCACGATGTCCATATCTATAAATGAAGTCCTCTATCGATTAACAAATGAATATCACCAAACTATCGAGGATAGACTATGCGATATAATCGTACTCATTGATAGCTCAAATGATATCACCTGCAACCATAAGTCCATCATTTATCTCAGGATTAAGATAGACTCTCCGATTGTCCTGATAATGAAATTACTTTTATCTACTGACGGTTATAGATAAAGTATTTCATTGTGATCCTGTTCAATGCACCCAGTGCACTAGATCCTTTTGCTCGAAGACACTCCGATGATTTTAGACTCATCATATCTCATTTGATCCCACTCAAATGCTAGCAAAAGAATTCTACAACTTTAACAAGATAAAGGTGCCCAACCTTTAACTTAAGTTGTGAACGATATTCAAGACTAACTAAAGAATTGTGTCTACCACATACATATCCAGATGTATGAACAATTCTTCTTTTCTCATAGTCTTTAGACCTTATGATTATTTACTTTAACAATTATTAAACTATAAATGCTATAAGATTTGTTTAAACCAGAAATCACTTTATTAATATGAATAAGATTGTTAATTACACTATTACACTCTTGCTATTGAGCATAATCCTAACACTATCTTGGGTAGGGGGAAGCTGTCTTTAGGGCAAGCCCAATTGAGGTCGGTATAATCCACTCACATTTCCCATTTCCCATTTGGCTTGGTCACCATGACCACATTGGTGATCCATTCGGGGTACCGGGATTCCCTGATGAATCCGACCTTTAGGAGCTTGTCTATTTCTTCCTGTACTGCAGCATTCCGTTCGGCATTAAAATGTCTTCACTTCTGTTTTATTAGCTTAAAGGTGGCATCTACTGCCAGCCTATGAGTGGCTAAGCTCAGGAGGATGCCGGGCATCTCTTCGTGGCTCCATGCGAATATATCGTTGTATTCTTTGAGGAGTTCTACTAAGTCCCTCCTGACTTCATGATCTAGTCCCCCTCCAACTTTCACTATCTTAGTTGGATCATCTTCCTTGATTGGTACTTTTTCTAACCAATCTGCAAGATGCCCACTGACCCATCCCTGCTCTTCTTTTTTCAGTTCTTCTATGATTATGTCTGGTACCTCTCCATCTTCCAGGACATAATGATCCTATTCCGGCGTCCCCTGGCTTGGTTCACCAATCAACTGTACGCACTATTCACCAGTCAATTGTGCGCACTGTTCACCAGTCACCTGACTTCTTCTACTCTTGTTCCTACTAGGAATTTCAAAACGATGTGGTAGATAGATAGTACCCCCCCTAATCCCTGACAGGAATGGTTTACCTAGAATTGCACTATACGCAGATGGGGTATCTACCATGATGAACTTTGTCATCATGTTCAGCTAAAGAGGAGCTTTTCTGACTATCATAGCCGAAATTTTCGATCCCATCAATGTAACAGAATCCTCTGTGAACCGGTACAAAGGCGAGGTGCAGCTATTGTAACATGAATTCTTCAAGTTGAGTTGTTAATGTGCTCCCTTGAATAGGATGTCAACACTGCTTCCTATATCAATCAGGACGCGGTGTACCCTACAATTGGCGATTTGTACCGAGATTACCATGGGATCATCATGGGGCTAAACTGTATTGTAAACATCTTCCTCTGTGAAAACGATCCTGGTGGAGCAGGGTGAATCTCGGGATCCATTGCTGACTTTGAGTACCTCATGACCGGTATTGAGCCTAAGTATCTTCCTGGTGTGGTTCTTTCTCAAATTGTTGGAGATTCTAGCCAAAGTAGGGCCTCTACTAATGGTATGAATCGCCTGGATCTGCCGTATCAAATCCTTCTCCCCGTCTCTCCATCTTTCTACTGCCTCCTGCATCTCGCTCTGTACCTGCTTCCCCTCCTTGATGTTGTCTCGTACCTGCTGTAAAAATTTAGTCAAAAGGCCTTCCCTTACCAATCCTTCGATCTGGTTATGGAGGCTGTAGCATTCGTAGGTGTTGTGTCCCATATCCTCGTGGAAATCACAGTACTTGTAGCGGTTTCTTTTGTCAACTGGGGCTTTAATAGGACCCAGCTTCCTGAGTAGGCCCTTATCCCGGATGGCGAGGTAAATGGTTTCTCGCGATGCATTGAGGGGGGTGTAATGGTTGTGCCCATCTTCCTCATTTGCTATCCGGGCTACTTCCTTTAGAGGGGCAGTTCTGGGAGGTGTTCTTCTGGCTGTGTACCATTCTTGGTACAAAGGAAGAGGAGGCGGCCTATAGGTCAATAAGTTTGGGGGCTGGTTCTGAAATCTCTTGGCCGGTGTGGGCTTCGGCACCTCCTTCTTAGGACGTGGTGCTAATCGGGCTTCGTCATGCTCAACCTTGATCCGGAGCTATTCTTCTATATCCACTTGTTCTAGAGCCCGGTTTTAAGCCTCCTGATAAGTCTCTGGTGGATGTTTAGCAAATGACCGGAACAATCTGCCAGCCCATAGGTTTCTCCGGAAATTCACCAATGTCTCCTTCTCATCGAATACTCCCTTTTGGATAACCTCCTTGTGGAATTTTTCCACATATGATATCAAGGTTTCACGCCGCTCCTGGATCACATACTGAAGTAAGATGGGGTCCTTGGGACGAGGCTTGATTCCTGAAACTATGCACAAAAGGCCGCGGTAAGTTTAGAAAATGAACCAACACTACCTGATGCTAATTTCCTGAACCACGTCTTGGCGCAGTCAGTCAAAGTCGATGGGAACATCCTACACATAGCTGACCGGGTTGCATTTTAGGCTTCCATCTGGAGTACGAAACTCTCCAGTTGGCTGATGGGGTCTTCTGTTTCGGAATACTTTTCATCAGGCATCCTAAACTTGGGGGGTAATTCCGCCTCCCTGATTCTCCTAGAGAAGGGTGCATTCATCTTTCCCAGGGGATTCTTTTGAGTTGCTTAGTTCTTTCCCTTCTTCAATTCCTCAAGCACTTTTGCCATCTTGGCCATCTGATCTTCCAAGCGCTTGGATTTCTTGCTTCCAGATCATGCTACCAAACCTTTTTCATCCAAGGTTTCTAAATTGATGGTTACCTCTTTCCGCTTAGCTTTCTGGCTTTTCATTTTGGGGCTCCTTCTGGATCTGGCACTTCCTTCAGAATCAAGATGCTGATTTTTCTCTTTTGACCTTGGCTTCACTGAGGGTTAGGCCTTCCTAGGAGGAATCTCAATGGCAAACTTTACTAATTTGGGTCTGAGATCCACCTGACGGACTGGGATTATGAGAGGTGGTCCCAATTGGTCGAACATTGGTACCCGGACTGGGATTGTCCAATTAATTGTGTTACGAAAGTGACATGTCTTTAATCGGGAATTAGTTGAATAATGAGATTATTTAATTAATGGAAAATAATAATTAGATTATTTAATTATGTAATTAATCATTATTGGAGGGTGTTCTTTGATATTTAATTTTGAAAGATAAGATAATGTGATTATTTTATTTTTAATTAAATATTGTATTTGAATTTAAAAAGTTTAAATTCAAACTTTATTAATATATATTAAAAGATATCTGATATCTTTTAAAAGGATTTAATAAAAATTTAATCACTTTAAAAAATATAGATATAATATATATATATATATATTTAGGCAACTGATGAGAAGAGAACACAAACTCACACATTAAGTGAGGAAGAGAACACAAAATCACGCATTAAGTGAATAAGAGAACACAAACTCATGTATTAAGTGAAAAAAAAGTTGATTCGTGTGTTCTCTTCATTCTCCTTGTTCTTGAGTACCGTGACACTCCCACACGCCGTTATCAATCCCGGGTCATAGCGAGGAAGATCTTGTGTTTCAAATCAGGGAACAGATCGTATTAAAGAAAAGGAGCCTCCAACGCAGGTATGAAGAAAATTGCTTCTTCTCTTCTCTTTTATGTATTTCAATTTTGATTTCTTTTACTGTTCCGAGAAATAGAACCTAGGGTTTACTAGTCGTAGTATTTCTTTGAAATAATTTTTAAAATGTTCCTTCCGCTGCGTGATCGATAAACCGGGGTCCTAACAAAATGAAGAAGTAGTGTTTGTTCTACTTACCAAGTTAAGAAACCGAGAAGACCCATGAAGATTGATGCATGAAAAATGTTAGATGCACATGGGTTTGGGTTTGGGTTTGGAGAGTTAAAGAAGCAAGCTTAGTGCTTTCTCTCTCAAGAACCTCTCTTTCTCTCTCAAGAATATGGAACCTCTCTCTCTCTAGGGTTTGATTTTGAGGCTCTAATCTCAAAATGATGAGAAAGATATGTATTTATAGTACCCAAGTGAAACTATGTTGTTTTGGAAGAAATAGAAAAATTATGGGCATTTCCGCAGTACACGCAACAGTGCAGCAGCTCAAGATTCAAGCGCTCTGAAACATGACCAAACGACATCGAAACCTTTCGTATTATATACCGTTGGAAAGGTATGGATGCCTAATTTCTAATTTCTAATTTTTTTATATAATGACATTTATATGTCTGTAGAAAAAATTATGGTCAATTAAGTGACCAAAGGTCAAAAAGGGACAACAACAGAGTTGCCCTGTTTTGGTGGTAATTTTGGAGATCTCAAAAACAATCCAAACGGTCATGAAATATTACAAATAATATACCGTTGGAAAGGTATGGGTGTCTAGTTTGTACAACAGTTTTCAAAACCCATTTTAAAGCTTTGTATAAAATGTTATGGTCACAAGACCATACAAAGGTAAGTTTTGAAAATCATATAAATCATTGAAATCCAATCTTTTGAAACTATACACTTTACTCCAAACAACCAAACCAAATCTGACACTTATCCAAGAGAATAATAAGACATTTTCAAATGGTCAACCATTGTGCTAAGACATGCATACCATCATGCAAGCACGGACGTTTCCGATCACATAAACGGAAACGAATTCCTAGACACTATCACACAACAAAATCCAACAAAAAGGTGCTAGTGTGAAGTGTGAAGAATGCACACATATAATTGAAGCACAAATGCAAGATCAATAAAACATGCATGAAGAAGTGTGTGTAAGTGTGTGTGTGTGTGTGTGTGTGCAACTAATCTCTTCAAGAGGCAAGTCAAGTGATTTACCTTTCGCTCTTGCTCTTGAAGTCACTGGGGATGCTTGGAAGCTTGCCATCGAGGACCTAAGCTACCCATTACAAAATCATCCCCAAATGTGGTTTGTCAATGAAATAAACCAATCAAAATATGAGGACCTTACAGATTGCACCTAGATGATCATGGATGATGCTAGATGATGTTTGATGCACACGGATAAGTGTTTGAGTAATCAAAGGTGAGTTCTTTGTTAATTTTTCTCTTGGAAAAATATGCTAAGTCAAAAATCTTATTTTGAACTCTCTCATCCGACCTAAAGACAAAAAGGCATATATATTGGGTGTCAAAATGAAACTATGGCATTTTGATAAGTTGACACAAAAATTGCCTTGGGTGGTGTACGAGTTGCTGTACATGGAGTGACTTGTACAGCGCCTACCTGGGAAAATGAAGAACATTCTTCATTGTCACTCTACGAACAGTGCTTTTGTAGAATGACCTAACAGCGCCAAAACTCTGTTCTTCTCGAAAAATAGAGTGTCACTGTACAGAGCGTTGTACATACAACGCTTTGTACAGCGACCAAATAAAATGTATTAGGTCTGTACAGCGCTTTGCCCAGATGCCACCAAGTCTCAGATGGGCACTATATAAACAACGCTTTGTATAGCGCCTTCACAAAATGTATGCAATCTAAGCCTAAACATATCAAGGCAAGTAATACATAAGATGCAATCATTTAAACATGCATGAAGAGATATTAATGAACATGAATGCACACATACAAAATACATAACATACAAGGAATTAGAGATATGCATGAGTTTTGTGTGTGTGCAACTAAGTCTCTTGCAAGTAAGCACAAGAATTTTACCTTTGGTGTGCTTCTTCTATTAAGGACTTGAGAGGGCCTTGGTTGTGCAAAGCAACAACCATCAAATGCCTAAGCTACCCTTACATCAAACCCCACATGTGGTTTGTCACCGAAATAAGTCAATCAAACTTGAGAAACTTACAAGTGTCGTTTATTCTAGGTGATCATTGGTCGCGTCCATTGATTTGCTCATTAGAGAACCTTCAGTAGCCGCATCCACTAGATTCCTAGTTGACATCGTGATTCCTTAGTATAAAGCTTGCGAAGTCTGCCACTTTGCAAGACCATACTCTCATTCTCAAATTGTTGAAAAGAAATGATCTCATTTTTAAAGCGAGCAGCCTTCCTTGGACGAAAAAATCTGTTCAAGAATGTTTGGGCCAACTGGTCAAAGGTAATGATCGAGTTAGGTGGTAACGAGTTCAACCACACCTTCACGTCATTTCTCAGAGAGAATGAGAATAACTTCAACTTAATAAAATCTTCGGGAATTCCGTTGTATTTGAAAGTGTAACATATCTCGTTGAAGTTCTGAAGGTGCAAGTTTAGATCATCATTCGACAATTCATTGAACATGCAAGTAGTGCCAATCATCTGAATCACCCATGGTTTTATCTCAAAGGAATTTGCTGCAATTGTTGGTCAACGAATAGATGACATGTTCTACTTGACTCTAGGCATCGTGTAATCTTGTAGAGTGTGTTCATCTTCAACATGAGGCAAACCCTCTTGATCTAGAATTGCCACAGGAGGCAATTCCCTCTGATGTTGATTTGCCACAAGAGGCAAACCGAAGTGTCCTAATTGTGCATTCAGATCTTCCATCTCTGCTCTTCTCACCCTTGTCTCACGTCTATTCCTTAGAGCCAATCTCTCAATTTCAGGGTCAAAATCCAAGAAGCAAAGATTTTGGCTTCTCGTGCACAGGTGCATGCAAGATCAAATGTACCTATAAAGAGAAAATCACAAACTAAATTAAAAAGTTCATATTAGCAATAAACTAACTAGTATCGATATCAATCGTTCCACTCAATCCCCAGTAACGGCGCCAAAAATTGACTACTCTTAAAGTGACACTCGCAATCGTATGAGGTCGGAGAGTAGTACACAAGTAAGTAGAATTCGTTCCCACTGATCGAACCAAAATTGGTATGATTTTGGCCCTCATGTCCTTCTCATTTTGTTCGATTCTTGGGCATTATCTCATGATTTAATGGTGTAAATTAAGTGTTTTCAAGAATTTACAGAGTTTAATGGCATTGGTGTAATATTATTGAAATAGGGGCATTACTGTAATTATTGAAGGAAGGATTGAAGTTAACATGATTTCATAAGAATACAGGGGCTATCTGTAATTTGCCATGCAAACCACAGCAGCCCACATCACATAAAACGGTGCATTGCAATGAAAGGAGGAATAGGCGTGGCCCAAACCTATGATCACTCAAGCCCAAATACACCCCATGCCATAGACAAATGCACCCCAGCCCATTTCATTGTGCAATACAAGCAGCTCTCTTTTAATACAATTGGGTTTGCTACTATACACACCCAATTGCACAAGCCCAATGCCTTGTCCAAAGCAGGTCTATCCTTGCTGTGCACACCCTATGGCCTTGCTAATTGCACCCCCTTCCATGGCAAAAAGGTAGCAGCCCATTGCACCCCAAGTCGCTGCTAAGTGTCCCCCATCTTCTTAGAGCTCACTCTTCTTCCCCACGTGTGCAGTCCTCCATTGAAGCCCCTCCAAACCTTAACCAACGTCACCGGAAGTCCTACTTCCCGTCACCGTCGCCGGCCAAAAACCTGTCCAAATCAATGGCAACTTGAACGTCAACTTCTCGGTGTCCCAATCGGTCAGAATTCGACAGCCCCTTCACGCTTAAAATGCCTTTAGTCGCCTCCAATCCCAAATCGCGACCAAACCGTGTAAATCGAGGTCGTAGTTTGCATTCTGAGGTCATCATGGCGACAGAGAGTTGTTTTGGCATCTGATGAGGTCGCTCCCAAGCTTCGCCATGAACCAAACCACGAACATGAATGGCGACCTCTTCTCTGTGAAATCCGATTGGTGAGGAAAATTACAAAATGTTCCCCTCTGCTGGACTAAATGGTAATTTGCCATGATCAGGGGTGTTTTGGTAATTTGCCACCCGATACCTAATTTGAAAATCCTATAAATTCATCACATTTTTCCTCTTTTAGACAACTCTTGACAACCAAGAAACCTCCTTTCTACCATTCCTAATCCCTCCATTTCTCTTCTACCTAAAACTCAACATCTAGATTACTCCACCTAAATCATTCCTCTCCTTCCATCTTCTCCACCCATTTCCTTTGTCACTTTCCATATGACTCCACCTATCTAGACACATCCACAACACCCACTCTTTACACAAGATTCAAGCAAGGGAGCTCAAGGAAGGATCAAGCTTGCAAGGGAGCTCAAGGAAGGATCAAGCTTACAAGAGAGACACAAGGGTGATTTCTCTCCATTTTACTTCTTTTTCTTGTTTGTATTTATGTGTAATTAAAACCCCCATTTTAGGGGATGATTTGAGAGACTTTTGGACATGAGTATTTATAAAAGCTTTGAATATTATGTTTGCGTGATTTAAGCTTTATTTACTTTTTAATTAGATCTTGCACTTATGTGATTAAATGAGTATTGACACACTTGTTGATTACAATATGTTGTAGGATTTATTTGTGATAAAATTGATTGAGTTATTGACACACTTAATCGATTAAAGCACATAGTGAATAGGATAGGCTTTTGGAGGGGTGATCAACCTCGATTGCCTAGACCATTTGATTGTCACTAACCAATCTCACCGTGACCCCCTCTCCTTAATTAGTTAGGCATTGCAGTGGGAAGTTGTTTAGGGTTCGTAGTGACGACCTAAACAACACTTTTGAATGAGATCGGTCCTTGATTGTGTAGATAGTGCATTAAAGAAGCCATGTATTAATTGCTCATTGTCCATTAGCTACTCTATCATTTCCCTAGAATTCATATTAATTGTTTATTCCATATATCTTATCTAGATTTGTTGAGCATTCCATTTTATTAGTTTTATTAGGTTTATTTTATATGTATGTTTGATGGCTTGACAACCCATTCACTCATCCATTTATCTATGATTTATTTTATCGCATCTAGATTAGCTAATTAATTCAACTAATCACTCTAATTCCCTGTGGAATGAATCCTACTTGCCACTTTACTAATTTAATATCTAAGTGGTGAAAAATCGGTTTTCAAAATTAACACATTTTAAATATCATTTTGTTGAGCACACAACATCGACTCATCACCCACGAAGATTGAGTGATTAATTACCAAAATTGATTAGCCTAAGTGCTATTCAAATGAGTAATACAAGAAGGTTTTCATACTTGAATACTTAAAGCAAGCTAAATTAAACTAATAACAAGGATTTAAGCTATTGTAATAAAGAAATAATAAGTAATAAACTCGAACGTAGTAATGAAGGAAATGATGCTTGGACTTGACTACACCCCACCCTCTCCTAACTTCCTCTCGAGACTCAATTGCACACCTAAAATATACTCAGGCAATTCATAGATTCATGCACCCAAATGTTAACCTATAATCTCGGTCGAGTAGTATAGGTTACACCCAATTCATACCCGAGCTTATCTCTTGATTACTTAGACTATATGTATGAGTTCATTAAGAAAATTGGCACACTAAGGAATCCTATACGCTAGCCTAAGTGGGTCTACTTTTCTAGATATGCATAAAGGATATTTCATCAAACATGATATGTGCATCTCCGGTCGGTTCATAACACACAATCAAAAATCATTCAATAGGAGATCAATCTATTGAAAGCATTAAGTGCTCAAAAACATCCATACAAAACATTAAGCATTCATGGATAAAACAAAGGTCAATACATATATATAGTCAAGGGTGAGGTTTTATCAAATCCTAGCACTAAGTATTTAGCTCATATTACAAAGTGTAGCCATACAATAAACATGGTCAAATGAATACATGGCTATAATAAAGAAAATGAAAGAGATAAAGTATTAGAGGAAACTATGTAGAGTAGATTCTCTTCCTTTGCTCTTCTCCTCCTCCAAGCTCCTTCAATTTCCTATCTCCCAAGAACAAGAAATGATCATGGATTGATGTCAAGTGTTTGGTGGATTATGTAGGATTTTGTATGGTGATGTAGGAAAATGACTTAGTGAATATTCTTAGGTAGGTAATTGAAACCTTTGCAAAGAAAAAGCTAATAAATATATAGGGAGGCTAAATAGGTCAGGGGCAAGGGAGTAATTTCCTTGGAAAGAACAAAATCTGGCTAAAGGGCGACCTTGGGGCGATCTTGGTGAGCTCTCCTTGAGGTCACCTTCTAGGGATTACTTTTGAACCTGAGTGGTTAGCGACCTTGGGGCGACCTTGCTGAGCTTGCCTTCGAGGTCGCTTTCTTTCTTTGTTTTTAGGGGCTAAACCCGACCGATTAGCTAGCTTGGGGCGACCTTGCTGAACTCACCCTAAGCTCGCCTTTAACAATGCTAAGAAAGGCTGAGAATGAGTGCAGAGCGACCTTCGTGTGATCCTGGTGAGCTCACCCTAGGGTTGCCTTTTGCCCTGTTTTGGGATGGCTGAATCTAGATGATAGCAACCTTGAGGATGAGTTTGGTGAGCTCGCCTTGAGGTCGCCTATGTGCTATAAATGCCCTCTTGATCTTCCTTTCAGCTCCGTCCAAGATATTCAAGCAACAAAACCAGCTTGACCCTACACGACTTATTTAGAGCGTTAGGAACCCGGTTTTGTAGGGAAAAATACACGCAACAGAAGCGAAAATAGGTTTAGTATAGTTTAAAATTTTTCCTTAAAGATGAACCTTAACCCCTTGATTAATTAACATATAAAAAGTATATCGTACCTTTTTCTTTACGTGACAATTAATGTTCCGTCGATGGTATTCCGCAAGAGCTTATAATCCAATCACGAACGTGAATCACCTAGGAGCGTGGGCTCCCTTTCTTTGAATTGTGTACCTAAGGATGGATAACAAAAAACTTTTTCTTTGTTAGTCACAATAACCTTCCAAGAGAAAACGAAGAACGTTCCGGTCACTTGTGAATTCTCAATCTATTGATCAAAACTCGTGTGAACCTTATTCGAAGTTGTGCACAAAGCCTTTTGATGTAAAAGCTAGTAGTGCACTATCAAAAACAAAACATTCTCCTTCTTATTTCTCTTTGGTCAAATTCTACACTATGTCTAAGAGATGGATTTTATTTTTCAAGGAAAAGAAAAATATTCTCTCAAGCAAGCCCTTAGAGGAAGGCCGAATTCTATATTATATCATATATAGGGTGGCCGAAATCCTCTTGCCTTAAATAATTAGGGTTGCCGAATTCTATTGATAGGAATTTAGGGTGGTGGCAAAATCCTCACTCAAAGAGAATTCTTGTGGTCAAAATCCACACCCAAAAAGGACTCCTTGCATGTGGCCGAAATCCTCACCCTAGGAGGATTTATGTTTCCACCAAAGTCTCCTATCAATCCTTAGAATCCAAACCCTAATCCAACTCTTTAGTGTATTATCCAATTATGACTATATCAAAGACTTCCTAATTTGATTAGATAAATAAACTCCATTTATTTATCTACTTACCAAATAAAGTCTTTGATTCTTATTATAATACTAACAATAGTATAACATTAAGAAACCTATTTCCTAGTTAGAAATTTTTTTTGACTTTAATTAAATAATTAATTAATATATTAATTAATTTCCATTTAATTAAACAATAAAATAAAATAATATACTAGGCCAATATTATTAGCCTTGCCGCCCAAGTATATGATCACGGACAAAATATTGTTTTTCCATTCTATTAAAAAATAAAATAAAACAATATACTAGGCTAATAGCTTAGCCTTGCCGCCCTAGCATATAAAATGTGCCATATATTATCTTTCCATTTTATTAAACCCATTGGACCTTAATAAAAAGTCCACATCTGAACTAGACTCATTCTTACTAAAAGAAACAAGTCCACATGCCTTAATACAATTCTAGATGGACCCATAAATCAGTCCGGTAAAATATATCAAGTGATCCATGCAAGTCTGTGTGGATTGGGATCTTGGCGGGCTATCTAAATTGAAGCTTCAATAGATATAACCCAATCACAATCAACAAATGATTCACTTAGGTTCGATTTATTAATTTTAGTTTATTCCACCAAAGTACTAAAATTGCAATCTTAAATAAAGATAGAATAAATAAATGTTTCTCATTCTACCCTAAACAATCTTATTGGAGATAATATATCCTCGTGAAGAATATTAGTAATTGTCAAGAGCTCATAGACCGCCTATAGCTCTCCTAGTTACCATATTTACTCATATGACCACATTTTGAACTTGGATATTTTGACTTGTCCAGAAGCTATGTTTCAGTATACACTATCGAAAACGTAACGTTAAGATTTAATATCCAATACCTCAAAATATTCATATGATAATATTATACTCTCATTTAATAAATGAAGCCACGATGTCTATATCTATAAATGAAGTGCTCTATCGATTAACAAATGAATACCACCAAACTATCGATGATAGACTATACTATATAATCGTACTCATTGATAGCTCGAATGATAATACTTGTAACCATAAGTTCATCATTTATCTCAGGATTAAGATAAACTCTTCGATTGTCCTCATAATGAAAAAACTTTTTTCCACTGACGGTTCTAGATAAAGTATTTCATTGTGATTCTGTTCAATGCAACTAGTGCACTAGATTCTTTTACTCAAACACACTTTGATGATTTTAGACTCATCATAACACATTTGATCCCACTCAAATGCTAGTAAAAGAATCTACAACTTTAACAAGATAAAGGTGCCCCAACCTTTATCTTAAGTTCTTAACTTGTGAACATTATCCAAGACTAACTAAAGAATTGTGTCTACCTCATACATATCCAGATGTACGAACAATTCTTCTTTTCTCATAGTCTTTTGACCTTATGATTATTTACTTTTGACAATTATAATAATTAAACTATAAATGTTATAAGACTTGTTAAACCAGACATCACTTTATTAATATGAATAGATTGTCAAAACATTATTACACTCTTGCTATTGAGCATAATTCTTACAGGTTTTACCCAAGAAACGAACACAAAACGATACGAAAATAGGGCTACACTTTGTGTATAAGTGAAGCAATCAAAGCATCCGGATACCAAGTGCTACCAACATCAACATTTTAACTAAGTTTTTATTCGGATTATGGGCAAGCATGCAAGCATAAAATTCTACTATAACCTAGCATGAACAAGTGGAACAGTATACATGTAAAAAATAAAGGAATTCTCATTAACCAAGTAATTGTGGGCAGTAACAAAACATCTTAAAGGGTGCCCAAACCCCATTTCCGAGCTAAAAAATATATATCATGTTGAAGGACTAGCATCTCCCTTTCCTCCTGCTTCCTGGTTCGTGTCTACAACATTAGCATTCCCAACCTCCTTGGTTCCTACAACCTCTGGATCAATCAGGGTCCTTCGCCTCCACCTCATTCACCTACCTAATATCCGGCTCAGCAAGATCCTCCGCCTTCTTCATTTGAGCTTCCTTATGGGTGGGATGATTAGGAAGTATTCCCTCAGTTGTTTCTACAGGGTCGGTTGGGTCAGGCTGGTCAAATCCTGTGGTAAGGAAGGAGCAGGAGTAGTAGAGGCATGAGAAAGTTCCCTTTTAGTTTGAGCAGCCTTTGAAAACTAGGAAGCCTTGGCCATGATTTCTTCCCGATTCCATCCAAGGGTAACCTGTAAATCAAAAGGAGATGGGAGAGCTTGAGCCACCTCATGGGAGGCAAAGAAGTATCCTTCTGCAAATGAGGCATCCACCTCAGCCTCCAAAGCATATATCACGTCCTGCAAAGCCTGGTTCTCTTTCTCTAGCTGGATCTTCTCCTCTCTCAAGGTGTTCCTCTCTGTAGCACGGCGGATCAATTTCAATCTTTCTGTGTCATAGGCATGCCTTATCCGCTCCCGATCCCCCATGACATCATCCCTATCCTTCTCAGCCTCAGTCACGGCCCTAGATAGGAACTCCATGCTCTTTTCTGTCTAAGCTAGCTCCTTCTTGGCCTTTTCCAACTCGGCCCTGGCAGTAATGACTGCCTCTTTGAGAGTTGTCACCTACTGTCCCATTGCCAAAGTGAATTTGAAAGCCTATGAAATGTACAAACGAAGTTAAATTGTCTAAAGCATACCTAGAGGGGGTGAATAGGTTTTTATGCCTTTTTCAATCCCTTGAAACAAACTCAAGTTTGTCCCTCAAGGTAGCTTACATTCCATCACATAAACCATACATATAAGTATAGACAAGATAAGTATGTGATCATTAAAGTATTGTCCATACATCAACAAGAATCAAGAGGAAGAACAACATTAAAAACTCATCAATAAAGAATACTTGTATATCAAATAATATTCAATGTGTTACAAGTATGAATCAAAATACAATTATACACCAATGAATCAATATACAATATACAAAAGAATTATATACACAACTATGATATAAATGATTTGCTTACATATCACACTTAACACAATCTTGTTTCTAAATACATAACAAGTGAATATTGATCAACAAGATTAAAACATACACATATACAAATTGTAGGGAAAAATTGTACCCGCAGCGGAAGCGAGACTAAAAAAAGGTTTTGAGTAGCTTTTAAAATTTTTCCAATTTTATGAACCTTAAACCCTTTTGATTAATTAAAGATATATAATTAATAAATAAAAGATTAATACCTCTTGTCGCGTGATCCGATTGACTTGCGTCGATGGTAATCCGCAAGATCTTCAATCCTAGCACGAACGTGGATCACCTAGGAGCGTGGTCTCCCTTTCTTTGAATTGCAAACCTGAGAACGGATATAACAAACTTTTCTTGATTCGTTAGTCCCAAAAACAATCTAAAGAAACCTAAGATTATTCCGGTCACTTTTGAGTTCTCAATCTTATGATCGAAACTCGCGTGAACCTTGATCGATATAGTATTCACAAGCTTATTGATGAATAAGCAACTAGAATACTATCAAAGAATAATCTATGTTCCTTTTGTTTTTAGTAGAATAATAGATCTCTAACTATGAGTTGAGAAGAAGAAGAAGAAAAATATTCTGCACACAAGCCTTAGTGGTGGCCGAAATTATAAGTTGCCTTATATAGGTGGCCAAATTTTTCTCTTCCTTTTTGCCCTAGGGTGGCCGAAATCTCTACCAAAAATAATTAGGGTTGCCGCAATTTTACTCCTAAAATATTGGAGATTTAGTTGCACCCTAATTCCTATTTAGTTTAAGATTTCCAAACCCTAACCAAACTCATAAATCTTTTATTCCTTATTTGACTAAAATAAAAGACTTCTTGTTTGATTTAATAAATAAAATTAATTATTTATTTCCTTGTCAAACAAGTATTTCTATTTAATTATACTACTACCAATAGTATACAAATAGGAATCATATTTCCTATTTAGAAAAGATTTGTTACTTAATTAAACAATTAATTAATAAATTAATTAATTCTTATTTAATTAAATAATGAAAACAAAATAATATTAAATGCTATTTTAGCACCTTGCCGCCCCACATGTATATATTGGGCCAAATATTATTTTTCTTATTTCATTAAATCCATAGGACTTTAAATAAAAAGCCCACATGTGAACTAGACCCATTCTTACTAAAAGAAACAAGCCCACATATCATCCATTAATATATAAATATAATTGTGCAGCCCATTACATAAATAATGTGCAAATTATATTCTTAATATATTAAATTGCAATTCTAGATGGACCTTAAATTGGTCCGGTAGAATATATCAAGTGATCCATGCAAGTCCATGTGGATTGGGGATCTTGGCGGGCTATCTAAATTTAAGCTCCAATAGACATAACCTAATCACAATCAACAAATGATTCACTTAGGTCCGATCCATTAATTTTAGCTCATTCCACTAAAGAGCTAAAATTGAACTCTTAAATAAAGACAGAAAAGGAAGATTGATGACTCGCTTTTTGTGTCGTTACCAAATTGCGAATTACCAAAAGAATATTTATAAAATTAATCTTTACGCAATATATTTTAAGATTTGAAAATGAGTATTGTGGTAAGCTTAGAATTCGTTCCACAGGGAATTAAGGTGATTAGTTGAATAAATTAACTAATCTATATGCAATAAAATAAATCATAAAAATATGGATGAGTGAATGGGTTGTCAAGCCATCAAACATACATGAAAAATAAACCTAATAAACTAATAAAAGAATACTTAACAAATCTAGATAAGATAATGGAATAAACAATTAAGAGAATAGCTAGGGAATTAATGGGATCACAAATGAATTACGGGAAATGCTTATCAAGCTACTTTAGTGAACGGATCTCATAAATGTTAACCAATTGATTTATAAAATGTGTTTAGGCCATTATTATGAACCTTAAACAACTTCCCACCGCAATGCCTAACCGATTAAGGAAAGGGGGTCACGGCGGGATCGGTTTGTTACAATTAACGGCTTAGATTATCGTGGTTGATATACCCTCCGACAATCTATCCTATTCACTATGTTCTCAATCCATCAAGGTTGTCAATCCAATCAAGATTATATAACAAATTATCCTAAGCAAGATTATAATCAACTAGTGGGTATACATGTCAATTACATAATGCAAAGAATCTAATTATAAAATGAATAGAACACAAATAGAGATTAAAATATATAAAAGCTTAAGCAAATCCCAATCCAAATATTCTCACATCAAAACCCTAGAAAGGGGATTTAATTACACATATTACAATCAAAGGGAAGGCAAGTAAAAGATTAGGAAATCACCCATGGGCCACCTTTTGTAAGCTTGATCCTTTCCTTGCCTTTGATGCTCCTTGTGTAAAGAGTGGATGATGAGGATGTGTCTAGATAGGTGGAGTCAAATGGGAAGTGACTAAGGAGATTTGTGGAGAAGATGGGAAGAAAAGGAATGATTAGGGGAGGTAATCTAGATGTTAAGTTTAGGTAGGAGAGAAAATGGAGAGAAAAGGAATGGTGGAGAAAGGAGGTTTCTTGGTGGTCAAGAGTTGTCCAAAAGAGGAAAAATGTGATGAATTTATATGATTTTCAAATTAGGTCACGGGTGGCAAATTACCAAAACACCCCCTGACCATGGCAAATTACCATTTAGTCCAACAGAGGGGATCATTGTGTAATTTGCCAGCCAAATTTGGCCAATCAGAAGTGAACACAGAGATGGGTCGCGATTTGCACAAATGGCGACCTTTGGGATGCAAATGGCGACCCCATCAGGTGTGGGAATCAACTCCCTGTCGCCATGGCGACCTCGAATGACAAATGGCGACCCAATTGGTGACGTAGGCGTGACATGGGCTGTCGGAATCCGGCCATTTGAGCGACCGGAAGTGGAACGACCGGAGAGCCGGTCGTGTGGCCGTTAATTCCGGGTGGTTCCCGGCCGGCGGTAGGTCGGGCAAGGTCCTCTTCAGGCCGGCGAGGGTTTGGTGAGTTGGAGGCCATGGCTGCTCACGTGAGCTGAGGGAAGAAGAAGATGAATAGTTTGGATGGGGTGTATTCAGTATGTGTGTGGGGTGTACAAAGGGTTGCAGCAGGTCTTAAATGGGCTGCAATTAGAATAAGTCTTGGGTGTGAACAGCAGTAGGTTGATTTGCTAGGAGGGGGTGCAGCTTAGAAGAGGCCTGGGGTGCGCTTAGAGGCCCACACCCTCTAAACGCACCGTTTAATTAAAAGGGGGGTGGGCTGCACCAGTTTGGGCTACATGGGGTGTAATGAAGATGCAGCTGGGGTGCTTTTGGGCTTGAGCAATCATGGGTTTGGGCCATGTCTTGGGCGCGTAAGGAAATGGACGTGGGTGTGCTCAGCAGCCTATCATCACACAACTCATCAAAGCGCACCGTTTTGGTCTGTCCACGTGGCACTGCTTGCTTGATTCGCTTGGACAATTACGGTTAGCCCCCTCAACTCTTCTGTATTTGTGATAAGTTCAAAACTTCCTCCAATAATTACTCTTTTGCCCCTATTTCACCAAAATTACTCCAATGCCCCTGAATACTATAATTTCCTGAAAACACTTAATTTTCACAATTAAATCACAGAATAATGCCCAAGAATCAAGCAAAAGGAGAAGGATATGAGGGCCAAAATCATACCAATTTTGGTTCGATCAAATACCCCCAAACCTATCTTTTGCTCGTCCTCGAGCAAAACAAACATAAGCACACAATGGACATGCATCTAAAAATCAAACAATCACATTAAAGCACCAACTCTTTGCAAAAGACTCAAAAGCCAAAATTTCGACTTGCAAAACCAAAAGTGAAGAGATTAAACCAACGTTGTGCTCATTAGGAAATAATGCATGTAAGATATGCTAAATAAAGATTAAAGACATGCCACTCTAAGTACACATTGTACGCAACGCGATTCCACATTCAAGATGCTTAAGTTTCAAAACTAAGGTGCCATTAGGAAAAGAATGTAATTCGCCTCGACATCTAATCCTCACCGGATTCTCTCATTTTCACTCGGATTCCTAGGCTTCACTCACAATTCATATGCAATATGAGTTCATGCACAAAATATCAAATATAATTGCACATAATTATTTAAAAACACAATTTCTAAAAATTTGCCTCATGGAAGGGATTGAAAACCATGAACGGAAAGAACATGCATCAACCAAAATTTCCAAAGTGGACATCCCTAAAGATCAAATAGGTCTTTTCATTTGGTTGTAATGGGGCCAAAGGTGAATGGTGAGTCAATAAATAGGAAAAATTGATTTCAAACACCCAATGGTCACACTAAGGCATACATTCTAATTAAGCACAACTTACTCATTACAACTTGCATATTCCACACTTAGGCGTCTAGGCTTTCAATTTACTTTGTGCATTTTCTACTCTTAATTTTCATTGAGTAGCTCATTTACTTCCACAAAATTGATCTAGGCACTTAGTGCCTCATTCATTTTCTTTTTCTTTTTCTTTTCTTTCTTTTGCTATGCTTTTCTTTTCTTTTCTTTGCTTGTCTTTTCTTTTTCTTTTCAAGCATTGCATTTCATCTTTTTCATGTGTTTGCACATACATATTTGCCTAAGTACACGCCTTACATTTTAATACACCTCAAAGCTTACATTCAACCCCTAAGCCTTAGCAAACCATTTGGTAAAAGGTAAGTCTAGTGTTTAGGCTATATGGTTTATGTTGATGTGGTTCATGAATGAAAAGCTTAATTGTGTTTGGCTTCAAATGGGCTATAGAGCACACACATAGAGGGATAGGAAGTATTTAGGCCAATTTGGTGGTTTTTCACATGCATTGCCTAAAATCATTTCTAAAGGATTGTCCACAAAGTCAATCAAGGCATCCACAAGCAGTCCATATGTTCTATGGCAAACAACATTTAAGTGCGAATGAGACATTTTAAAATATGCATAACATGTGTTTGAATGAGTGTTTAAAGAGTAAAAACTTTCCCTCAAAATACGCTTTTTAAGGCCGTGTTTGTGAACCTCACGGGAAGTCTCCACTATTAATTCCTAACCTTCAAGCACAATTGAACATCCACTCTAACATCAAGAGAAAAGAACTAGCGCGCTTTGAGCAATGCAACCCTAAATGGCATGAAGTTAATCTAAACTAAGCAAGGCAAAGATACACAATTCCTCACTTGCACACACAAAGGCACAATCTCAACAAGCAAAGTATGCTCAATCATGGCATTATCACAAGATTTTCGAAAAATTTGAAAAATTTAGGCTCAAAATGTTTTTGCACATAATTGCAAACAAGAGATGATGATGTGCACACACCCCCAAACCTAAATTAGACATTGTCCTCAATGTCTTTGGGGCATATACCGGTAAGTTCGGCACAACATACATCCACAATCAAAGAGTTGAACAACACATCAATGTCCATTTAAAAATTTTATCCCAAAAATTAAATCAAGTGTCTCAAGAATATCCTATATGCTCATAATCAACTCAAGAGATATATCAATGCAAGTTCATCAAGAGTCATCATCACAATCCATGTGGATAAAATATATGATCATCAAAACCTAGATCCACTATCACAAACAACTCACAACCTTATTCTAAGCAAAAATAAAATAAAGACAAAAACGAAATTTAAACTAGAAAAGAAATGTACCTAGGTGGGTTGCCTCCCACCAAGCGCACGATTTAACGTCTAGGCAAGACGTGGCATGGTGCTCCCGCACATCGAACTCTCACAATATTGCTTCCTTAGGATAAGGTTCTCGCCCTTTTTATGAGCACTCTTGGCTTGCTTGTCCCTCCAAGACTTGCAAGTTGTCTTTGTTTCTTCCCAAGAGATAAAGAACCTTGCCTTGCCGCACAAGCAACACACATTTGCTTCCTTAAGAAGCAATAGAAAATCTACACAAACACTAAACACATTAGAAAGTTCCGGCAAAATATAATCAATACATGTAATTGCCAACAAGAGTTTGGAACACCATTTATTCAAAAGAAATAAACTAAACAAATAAAGCATAAAAAATTAAAATGCACAAAAAGAATTTTCAAAATTATGTACATGTGCTAGGGGTGTCATCAACTAAAGGAGGTTTTATCAAGTTTGGAAATATGTTCTTTTTCACAACCCAAACAAGTTGAGTTGATTTCCCCTTTTCTTTTCTTTTGGGTCTAACTTGTTCAACCAAGTCTTTTTTTACCCAAATTTGCTTGACTCTAGGTGGACTCTTCCTATTCCTAGACTTTTTCAATTTTTCATGCTTATGGAATTTAAAACAATGAGCTTTGAAGTGCCCTTTTTGAAAACAAAAATAGCAAGTAGGAGGATGGTTAAGAAAACTCCCTCTTGGTTGGTGACTATGTGGCCTTTGATGTTGCTTCAATTGTAGCTCTTTGACCTCTTTTTCCACCTTGTCTACATAGACAATGTAGTCACTCTCCTTCACTTTTGCTATCTTGAGGGCTTCATCCTTCCTACCAAGTGCCTCCTTCATTTCTTCCAAAGCTTTTGCCTTCCGCTCCACTTCCATAAGCATCTTCCTAGTCTTCCTTGCACACTCCTCTTCGAATTCTTCAAATAGCCTTGCAAGGTCTTCGAATTCCTTTAATGTGGAATTCCTCTCAACTTCAAGTCTCCCAACTTGTATTTCCAACTCCTTGTTCTTGTTGGAGACTTCTCCTACCTTCCTTCGTAAGGTAGCATTTTCTTCTTTGAGCATATTTACTTCAAGAGTGAGCTTCTCATTTTTCACTTCAAGCTCTTCAATCTTCACCTTCCCCAAGGCCTCCTTTTCTTCCAACTCCTTTACCATGAGTTGTATTTTTCTTTCCAACTCTTCCTTCCCTTGGGAGGTTTTCACCAATCTCTCTTGAAGTAAAGCTAGTCGTTCTTCCAATTCCGTGCCTTGCTCTTGGTTCCTTGGCGGTTCTTCCTCAACTTCCGCATTCTTCTCAAATACTTGCACAAGAGCATGCACACGGCTCCTTGTCCTCCCTTGCTTGGGATACACCGATTCTATTGATTGATCCGGCCAACTAGGGATCACATGGTTGGACATCCTCTCCTCATGTGCTCGTTGTGCGGATTGGAATAGCTCCATGGTCTTTCGTTGAGAAGCATGGATGCTCTCAATCTCCCGAAAGTGATCCTCCATGAAATTTTTCCTCTCATCATCTATGGCATTTGATTGGCATGATGAGAAGGAATCTTGGTTCATCCACCAATCCGCATTGAAGCCATTCCCATGAGTCTCGTAGCTAGGCCCTTGATTTTGCATGAAGAAATCCATAGAATTCTGAAACAAAAAGAAACAAAAACTACCAAAGAAGTAAAAAGAAACTAAAAGACTAAAAACAACTAAAAGACTAAAAATTAATAAAAACTAAACAAAGAAAAGTTAATTGATTCAACAACCGCTTTAATTCCCCGGCAGCGGCGCCATTTTGATGACTCGCTTTTTGTGTCGTTACCAAATTGCGAATTACCAAAAGAATATTTATAAAATTAATCTTTACGCAATATATTTTAAGATTTGAAAATGAGTATTGTGGTAAGCTTAGAATTCGTTCCACAGGGAATTAAGGTGATTAGTTGAATAAATTAACTAATCTATATGCAATAAAATAAATCATAAAAATATGGATGAGTGAATGGGTTGTCAAGCCATCAAACATACATGAAAAATAAACCTAATAAACTAATAAAAGAATACTTAACAAATCTAGATAAGATAATGGAATAAACAATTAAGAGAATAGCTAGGGAATTAATGGGATCACAAATGAATTACGGGAAATGCTTATCAAGCTACTTTAGTGAACGGATCTCATAAATGTTAACCAATTGATTTATAAAATGTGTTTAGGCCATTATTATGAACCTTAAACAACTTCCCACCGCAATGCCTAACCGATTAAGGAAAGGGGGTCACGGCGGGATCGGTTTGTTACAATTAACGGCTTAGATTATCGTGGTTGATATACCCTCCGACAATCTATCCTATTCACTATGTTCTCAATCCATCAAGGTTGTCAATCCAATCAAGATTATATAACAAATTATCCTAAGCAAGATTATAATCAACTAGTGGGTATACATGTCAATTACATAATGCAAAGAATCTAATTATAAAATGAATAGAACACAAATAGAGATTAAAATATATAAAAGCTTAAGCAAATCCCAATCCAAATATTCTCACATCAAAACCCTAGAAAGGGGATTTAATTACACATATTACAATCAAAGGGAAGGCAAGTAAAAGATTAGGAAATCACCCATGGGCCACCTTTTGTAAGCTTGATCCTTTCCTTGCCTTTGATGCTCCTTGTGTAAAGAGTGGATGATGAGGATGTGTCTAGATAGGTGGAGTCAAATGGGAAGTGACTAAGGAGATTTGTGGAGAAGATGGGAAGAAAAGGAATGATTAGGGGAGGTAATCTAGATGTTAAGTTTAGGTAGGAGAGAAAATGGAGAGAAAAGGAATGGTGGAGAAAGGAGGTTTCTTGGTGGTCAAGAGTTGTCCAAAAGAGGAAAAATGTGATGAATTTATATGATTTTCAAATTAGGTCACGGGTGGCAAATTACCAAAACACCCCCTGACCATGGCAAATTACCATTTAGTCCAACAGAGGGGATCATTGTGTAATTTGCCAGCCAAATTTGGCCAATCAGAAGTGAACACAGAGATGGGTCGCGATTTGCACAAATGGCGACCTTTGGGATGCAAATGGCGACCCCATCAGGTGTGGGAATCAACTCCCTGTCGCCATGGCGACCTCGAATGACAAATGGCGACCCAATTGGTGACGTAGGCGTGACATGGGCTGTCGGAATCCGGCCATTTGAGCGACCGGAAGTGGAACGACCGGAGAGCCGGTCGTGTGGCCGTTAATTCCGGGTGGTTCCCGGCCGGCGGTAGGTCGGGCAAGGTCCTCTTCAGGCCGGCGAGGGTTTGGTGAGTTGGAGGCCATGGCTGCTCACGTGAGCTGAGGGAAGAAGAAGATGAATAGTTTGGATGGGGTGTATTCAGTATGTGTGTGGGGTGTACAAAGGGTTGCAGCAGGTCTTAAATGGGCTGCAATTAGAATAAGTCTTGGGTGTGAACAGCAGTAGGTTGATTTGCTAGGAGGGGGTGCAGCTTAGAAGAGGCCTGGGGTGCGCTTAGAGGCCCACACCCTCTAAACGCACCGTTTAATTAAAAGGGGGGTGGGCTGCACCAGTTTGGGCTACATGGGGTGTAATGAAGATGCAGCTGGGGTGCTTTTGGGCTTGAGCAATCATGGGTTTGGGCCATGTCTTGGGCGCGTAAGGAAATGGACGTGGGTGTGCTCAGCAGCCTATCATCACACAACTCATCAAAGCGCACCGTTTTGGTCTGTCCACGTGGCACTGCTTGCTTGATTCGCTTGGACAATTACGGTTAGCCCCCTCAACTCTTCTGTATTTGTGATAAGTTCAAAACTTCCTCCAATAATTACTCTTTTGCCCCTATTTCACCAAAATTACTCCAATGCCCCTGAATACTATAATTTCCTGAAAACACTTAATTTTCACAATTAAATCACAGAATAATGCCCAAGAATCAAGCAAAAGGAGAAGGATATGAGGGCCAAAATCATACCAATTTTGGTTCGATCAAATACCCCCAAACCTATCTTTTGCTCGTCCTCGAGCAAAACAAACATAAGCACACAATGGACATGCATCTAAAAATCAAACAATCACATTAAAGCACCAACTCTTTGCAAAAGACTCAAAAGCCAAAATTTCGACTTGCAAAACCAAAAGTGAAGAGATTAAACCAACGTTGTGCTCATTAGGAAATAATACATGTAAGATATGCTAAATAAAGATTAAAGACATGCCACTCTAAGTACACATTGTACGCAACGCGATTCCACATTCAAGATGCTTAAGTTTCAAAACTAAGGTGCCATTAGGAAAAGAATGTAATTCGCCTCGACATCTAATCCTCACCGGATTCTCTCATTTTCACTCGGATTCCTAGGCTTCACTCACAATTCATATGCAATATGAGTTCATGCACAAAATATCAAATATAATTGCACATAATTATTTAAAAACACAATTTCTAAAAATTTGCCTCATGGAAGGGATTGAAAACCATGAACGGAAAGAACATGCATCAACCAAAATTTCCAAAGTGGACATCCCTAAAGATCAAATAGGTCTTTTCATTTGGTTGTAATGGGGCCAAAGGTGAATGGTGAGTCAATAAATAGGAAAAATTGATTTCAAACACCCAATGGTCACACTAAGGCATACATTCTAATTAAGCACAACTTACTCATTACAACTTGCATATTCCACACTTAGGCGTCTAGGCTTTCAATTTACTTTGTGCATTTTCTACTCTTAATTTTCATTGAGTAGCTCATTTACTTCCACAAAATTGATCTAGGCACTTAGTGCCTCATTCATTTTCTTTTTCTTTTTCTTTTCTTTCTTTTGCTATGCTTTTCTTTTCTTTTCTTTGCTTGTCTTTTCTTTTTCTTTTCAAGCATTGCATTTCATCTTTTTCATGTGTTTGCACATACATATTTGCCTAAGTACACGCCTTACATTTTAATACACCTCAAAGCTTACATTCAACCCCTAAGCCTTAGCAAACCATTTGGTAAAAGGTAAGTCTAGTGTTTAGGCTATATGGTTTATGTTGATGTGGTTCATGAATGAAAAGCTTAATTGTGTTTGGCTTCAAATGGGCTATAGAGCACACACATAGAGGGATAGGAAGTATTTAGGCCAATTTGGTGGTTTTTCACATGCATTGCCTAAAATCATTTCTAAAGGATTGTCCACAAAGTCAATCAAGGCATCCACAAGCAGTCCATATGTTCTATGGCAAACAACATTTAAGTGCGAATGAGACATTTTAAAATATGCATAACATGTGTTTGAATGAGTGTTTAAAGAGTAAAAACTTTCCCTCAAAATACGCTTTTTAAGGCCGTGTTTGTGAACCTCACGGGAAGTCTCCACTATTAATTCCTAACCTTCAAGCACAATTGAACATCCACTCTAACATCAAGAGAAAAGAACTAGCGCGCTTTGAGCAATGCAACCCTAAATGGCATGAAGTTAATCTAAACTAAGCAAGGCAAAGATACACAATTCCTCACTTGCACACACAAAGGCACAATCTCAACAAGCAAAGTATGCTCAATCATGGCATTATCACAAGATTTTCGAAAAATTTGAAAAATTTAGGCTCAAAATGTTTTTGCACATAATTGCAAACAAGAGATGATGATGTGCACACACCCCCAAACCTAAATTAGACATTGTCCTCAATGTCTTTGGGGCATATACCGGTAAGTTCGGCACAACATACATCCACAATCAAAGAGTTGAACAACACATCAATGTCCATTTAAAAATTTTATCCCAAAAATTAAATCAAGTGTCTCAAGAATATCCTATATGCTCATAATCAACTCAAGAGATATATCAATGCAAGTTCATCAAGAGTCATCATCACAATCCATGTGGATAAAATATATGATCATCAAAACCTAGATCCACTATCACAAACAACTCACAACCTTATTCTAAGCAAAAATAAAATAAAGACAAAAACGAAATTTAAACTAGAAAAGAAATGTACCTAGGTGGGTTGCCTCCCACCAAGCGCACGATTTAACGTCTAGGCAAGACGTGGCATGGTGCTCCCGCACATCGAACTCTCACAATATTGCTTCCTTAGGATAAGGTTCTCGCCCTTTTTATGAGCACTCTTGGCTTGCTTGTCCCTCCAAGACTTGCAAGTTGTCTTTGTTTCTTCCCAAGAGATAAAGAACCTTGCCTTGCCGCACAAGCAACACACATTTGCTTCCTTAAGAAGCAATAGAAAATCTACACAAACACTAAACACATTAGAAAGTTCCGGCAAAATATAATCAATACATGTAATTGCCAACAAGAGTTTGGAACACCATTTATTCAAAAGAAATAAACTAAACAAATAAAGCATAAAAAATTAAAATGCACAAAAAGAATTTTCAAAATTATGTACATGTGCTAGGGGTGTCATCAACTAAAGGAGGTTTTATCAAGTTTGGAAATATGTTCTTTTTCACAACCCAAACAAGTTGAGTTGATTTCCCCTTTTCTTTTCTTTTGGGTCTAACTTGTTCAACCAAGTCTTTTTTTACCCAAATTTGCTTGACTCTAGGTGGACTCTTCCTATTCCTAGACTTTTTCAATTTTTCATGCTTATGGAATTTAAAACAATGAGCTTTGAAGTGCCCTTTTTGAAAACAAAAATAGCAAGTAGGAGGATGGTTAAGAAAACTCCCTCTTGGTTGGTGACTATGTGGCCTTTGATGTTGCTTCAATTGTAGCTCTTTGACCTCTTTTTCCACCTTGTCTACATAGACAATGTAGTCACTCTCCTTCACTTTTGCTATCTTGAGGGCTTCATCCTTCCTACCAAGTGCCTCCTTCATTTCTTCCAAAGCTTTTGCCTTCCGCTCCACTTCCATAAGCATCTTCCTAGTCTTCCTTGCACACTCCTCTTCGAATTCTTCAAATAGCCTTGCAAGGTCTTCGAATTCCTTTAATGTGGAATTCCTCTCAACTTCAAGTCTCCCAACTTGTATTTCCAACTCCTTGTTCTTGTTGGAGACTTCTCCTACCTTCCTTCGTAAGGTAGCATTTTCTTCTTTGAGCATATTTACTTCAAGAGTGAGCTTCTCATTTTTCACTTCAAGCTCTTCAATCTTCACCTTCCCCAAGGCCTCCTTTTCTTCCAACTCCTTTACCATGAGTTGTATTTTTCTTTCCAACTCTTCCTTCCCTTGGGAGGTTTTCACCAATCTCTCTTGAAGTAAAGCTAGTCGTTCTTCCAATTCCGTGCCTTGCTCTTGGTTCCTTGGCGGTTCTTCCTCAACTTCCGCATTCTTCTCAAATACTTGCACAAGAGCATGCACACGGCTCCTTGTCCTCCCTTGCTTGGGATACACCGATTCTATTGATTGATCCGGCCAACTAGGGATCACATGGTTGGACATCCTCTCCTCATGTGCTCGTTGTGCGGATTGGAATAGCTCCATGGTCTTTCGTTGAGAAGCATGGATGCTCTCAATCTCCCGAAAGTGATCCTCCATGAAATTTTTCCTCTCATCATCTATGGCATTTGATTGGCATGATGAGAAGGAATCTTGGTTCATCCACCAATCCGCATTGAAGCCATTCCCATGAGTCTCGTAGCTAGGCCCTTGATTTTGCATGAAGAAATCCATAGAATTCTGAAACAAAAAGAAACAAAAACTACCAAAGAAGTAAAAAGAAACTAAAAGACTAAAAACAACTAAAAGACTAAAAATTAATAAAAACTAAACAAAGAAAAGTTAATTGATTCAACAACCGCTTTAATTCCCCGGCAGCGGCGCCATTTTGATGACTCGCTTTTTGTGTCGTTACCAAATTGCGAATTACCAAAAGAATATTTATAAAATTAATCTTTACGCAATATATTTTAAGATTTGAAAATGAGTATTGTGGTAAGCTTAGAATTCGTTCCACAGGGAATTAAGGTGATTAGTTGAATAAATTAACTAATCTATATGCAATAAAATAAATCATAAAAATATGGATGAGTGAATGGGTTGTCAAGCCATCAAACATACATGAAAAATAAACCTAATAAACTAATAAAAGAATACTTAACAAATCTAGATAAGATAATGGAATAAACAATTAAGAGAATAGCTAGGGAATTAATGGGATCACAAATGAATTACGGGAAATGCTTATCAAGCTACTTTAGTGAACGGATCTCATAAATGTTAACCAATTGATTTATAAAATGTGTTTAGGCCATTATTATGAACCTTAAACAACTTCCCACCGCAATGCCTAACCGATTAAGGAAAGGGGGTCACGGCGGGATCGGTTTGTTACAATTAACGGCTTAGATTATCGTGGTTGATATACCCTCCGACAATCTATCCTATTCACTATGTTCTCAATCCATCAAGGTTGTCAATCCAATCAAGATTATATAACAAATTATCCTAAGCAAGATTATAATCAACTAGTGGGTATACATGTCAATTACATAATGCAAAGAATCTAATTATAAAATGAATAGAACACAAATAGAGATTAAAATATATAAAAGCTTAAGCAAATCCCAATCCAAATATTCTCACATCAAAACCCTAGAAAGGGGATTTAATTACACATATTACAATCAAAGGGAAGGCAAGTAAAAGATTAGGAAATCACCCATGGGCCACCTTTTGTAAGCTTGATCCTTTCCTTGCCTTTGATGCTCCTTGTGTAAAGAGTGGATGATGAGGATGTGTCTAGATAGGTGGAGTCAAATGGGAAGTGACTAAGGAGATTTGTGGAGAAGATGGGAAGAAAAGGAATGATTAGGGGAGGTAATCTAGATGTTAAGTTTAGGTAGGAGAGAAAATGGAGAGAAAAGGAATGGTGGAGAAAGGAGGTTTCTTGGTGGTCAAGAGTTGTCCAAAAGAGGAAAAATGTGATGAATTTATATGATTTTCAAATTAGGTCACGGGTGGCAAATTACCAAAACACCCCCTGACCATGGCAAATTACCATTTAGTCCAACAGAGGGGATCATTGTGTAATTTGCCAGCCAAATTTGGCCAATCAGAAGTGAACACAGAGATGGGTCGCGATTTGCACAAATGGCGACCTTTGGGATGCAAATGGCGACCCCATCAGGTGTGGGAATCAACTCCCTGTCGCCATGGCGACCTCGAATGACAAATGGCGACCCAATTGGTGACGTAGGCGTGACATGGGCTGTCGGAATCCGGCCATTTGAGCGACCGGAAGTGGAACGACCGGAGAGCCGGTCGTGTGGCCGTTAATTCCGGGTGGTTCCCGGCCGGCGGTAGGTCGGGCAAGGTCCTCTTCAGGCCGGCGAGGGTTTGGTGAGTTGGAGGCCATGGCTGCTCACGTGAGCTGAGGGAAGAAGAAGATGAATAGTTTGGATGGGGTGTATTCAGTATGTGTGTGGGGTGTACAAAGGGCTGCAGCAGGTCTTAAATGGGCTGCAATTAGAATAAGTCTTGGGTGTGAACAGCAGTAGGTTGATTTGCTAGGAGGGGGTGCAGCTTAGAAGAGGCCTGGGGTGCGCTTAGAGGCCCACACCCTCTAAACGCACCGTTTAATTAAAAGGGGGGTGGGCTGCACCAGTTTGGGCTACATGGGGTGTAATGAAGATGCAGCTGGGGTGCTTTTGGGCTTGAGCAATCATGGGTTTGGGCCATGTCTTGGGCGCGTAAGGAAATGGACGTGGGTGTGCTCAGCAGCCTATCATCACACAACTCATCAAAGCGCACCGTTTTGGTCTGTCCACGTGGCACTGCTTGCTTGATTCGCTTGGACAATTACGGTTAGCCCCCTCAACTCTTCTGTATTTGTGATAAGTTCAAAACTTCCTCCAATAATTACTCTTTTGCCCCTATTTCACCAAAATTACTCCAATGCCCCTGAATACTATAATTTCCTGAAAACACTTAATTTTCACAATTAAATCACAGAATAATGCCCAAGAATCAAGCAAAAGGAGAAGGATATGAGGGCCAAAATCATACCAATTTTGGTTCGATCAAAGATGCTTCCTCATTCATACCCTAGACAATCATATTGGAGATAGTGTATCCTCGTGATTAATATCAGTTATCGCCAAGAGTTCATAGACCGCCTATAACTCTCCAAGTTACCATATTTACTCATATGACCACGTTTTGAACTTGGATATTTTGACTTGTCCAGAAGCCATGTTTTCAATAGACACTATTGAAAACTCAACGTTGAGATTTAATATCCAATTACCTCAAAACATCAATATGATGATATTATACTCTCATTTAATAAATGGAGCCACGATGTCCATATCTATAAATGAAGTCCTCTATCGATTAACAAATGAATATCACCAAACTATCGAGGATAGACTATGCGATATAATCGTACTCATTGATAGCTCAAATGATATCACCTGCAACCATAAGTCCATCATTTATCTCAGGATTAAGATAGACTCTCCGATTGTCCTGATAATGAAATTACTTTTATCTACTGACGGTTATAGATAAAGTATTTCATTGTGATCCTGTTCAATGCACCCAGTGCACTAGATTCTTTTGCTCGAAGACACTCCGATGATTTTAGACTCATCATATCTCATTTGATCCCACTCAAATGCTAGCAAAAGAATTCTACAACTTTAACAAGATAAAGGTGCCCAACCTTTAACTTAAGTTGTGAACGATATTCAAGACTAACTAAAGAATTGTGTCTACCACATACATATCCAGATGTATGAACAATTCTTCTTTTCTCATAGTCTTTAGACCTTATGATTATTTACTTTAACAATTATTAAACTATAAATGCTATAAGATTTGTTTAAAACAGAAATCACTTTATTAATATGAAAAATATTGTTAATTAATCTATTACACTCTTGCTATTGAGCATAATCCTAACAATCTCCCACTTGCGCTATAGCAAATGTGTCATATCTCTCAAGCCCATGTGCTCTAGGTGCCCATCGAAACTCTTCTGAGGTAGAGCCTTTGTGAAGGGATCTGCTAGATTTTCTGCTGACGCGATTTTGGTAATCGTCACGTCACCTCTTTGAACAATCTCCCTTAAAAGATGATATTTCCTTTCAATGTGTTTACCTCTCTTGTGACTTCTTGGTTCTTTCGAATTAGCCACTGCTCCACTGTTGTCACAGTAGATAGTGATCTGCTTATTCGCACTAGGAACCACTTCCAAGTCAATCAAGAATTGACGGAGCCAAACAGCCTCTTTGGCAGCCTCGCATGCAGCAACATACTCAGCTTCCATGGTGGAATCAGCAATAAAAGATTGCTTGATACTCCTCCAAATAACTGCTCCTCCTCCAATAGTAAACACAGCCCTTGATGTGGATTTTCTGGAGTCAGAATCTATATACCCAACGGGAATCAAATCCCCTCCAGAGTATACAAGCATATTATCTCTCGTTCTCTTGAGATACTTGAAAATATGCTTGACTGCCGGCCAGTGATCAGGACCAGGCTTCGATTGAAACCTGCTAACTATGCCAACAGCAAAACAAATATCTGGTCTAGTGCAGAGCATTGCATACATGAGACTTCCAACTGCCGAGGCATATGGAACTCTACTCATGAACTGCACTTCATGCTCATTCTTAGGAACTTGATCCTTAGAAAGCTTGATTCCATGTCTGAAAGGTAACATACCTTTCTTGGAATCCTGCATGGAAAACCTAGACAAGATTTTGTCTATGTATGAAGCTTGGGATAATGCAATCGTTCTATTCTTTCTATCCCTTATAACTTGGATACCTAGAATAAAACTTGCTTCTCCTAAGTCCTTCATATCAAATTGTTTTGCTAACCATTCTTTTACTGATGTCAATACACCTACATCGTTTCCGATGAGTAGTATATCATCAACATAAAGAATCAGGAAAACCAACTTGTCGCCCTTAATCCTTTTGTATACACAAGGTTCGTTAAGATTCTGAATAAATCCAAAACCTTTGATAGCTTGATCGAACCTTATGTTCCAGGATCTGGATGCTTGCTTTAATCCATATATGGATTTCTGCAACTTGCATACCTTTTCCATTTGGCCCTTTTCAATGAATCCCTCTGGTTGCATCATGTAGATGCTCTCGTCAAGACTTCCATTAAGGAAAGCTGTCTTGACGTCCATTTGCCAAATCTCTAGATCTAAAGATGCTGCAATGGATAAGAGTATCCTAATGGATTTAAGCATGGCCACAGGAGAGAAGGTTTCCTCGTAATCGATACCTTCTTTCTGTATATACCCTTTAGCTACCAATCTAGCTTTAAAGGTTTCCACCTTTCCATCCATACCTCTTTTCCTCTTGTATACCCACTTGCACCCAATGGGTTTTATCCCTTTAGGCAAGTCTACAAGGGACCAGACTTTGTTATTAAACATAGATTCAATCTCGGATTGCATTGCCTTTTGCCAATGGCGACTATCAATATCCTCCATAGCTTCCTTGTACGTATAGGGATCATCGTCGTCTGGGAGATTCTCTCCAGATTCTCCCAGACCGATGTATCTTTCGGGTTGTGTTCTAACCCTCCCACTACGACGAGGAATGGTAGGTTGTTGATCTTGTGTTGGATCGGAACTTACAATTGGGTTTGGTTGTGTAACCTCTCGTGGAATTGTATCTCCTGACATCTCTTTCAGGACAATTCTACTTCTAGGCACAAAATCATTCATATAGTCATTTTCTAGAAATTTAGCATTTGTCGAAACAAATACTTTAAGATCTGAAGGACTATAAAAATAATATCCTTTAGTTTCTTTCGGATACCCTACAAATATACATGTTTCTGAACAGGACTCCATCTTTTCTGTCTTTCCTTTTAACACATGCGCAGGACAACCAAATATCCTTAAGTGTTGTAAACTAGGCTTGCGCCCAGTCCACAACTCATGCGGTGTTTTAGGAACAGACTTAGATGGTACATCGTTTAGAATGTATATTGCAGTTTGTAAAGCATATCCCCGGAAAGAAATAGGAAGTGTTGAATAACTTAACATAGACCTAACCATATCTAAAAGAGTTCTATTTCTCCTTTCTGCTACCCCATTTTGTTGAGGTGTACCTGGTGCAGAAAACTGAGAAACAATCCCATTATCAATAAGATATTGTTGAAACTCACCAGATAGATATTCTTCACCACGATCAGATCTCAAGATTTTTATGTGTTTCTCAAGCTGATTTTCCACTTCAGCTTTAAATGCTTTGAACATGTCAAAAGCATCCGACTTATGTCGCATGAGATACACATAGCCAAATCTTGAGTAATCATCTGTGAAAGTGATGAAGTACTCATATCCACCTCTAGCTTGAATGCTCATAGGTCCACATACATCAGTGTGTATCAATCCTAAACATTCAGTGGCTCTGGCACCTTTGGCAGAGAACGTCCTTTTGGTCATTTTACCTTCCAAACAAGATTCACAAGTTGGTAGATCATCAACCTTTAAGTCACTCAAAGGTCCGTCACTTACCAATCTTTTAATCCTATTAAGGTTAATATGACCTAAGCGTAAATGCCAAAGGTAGGTTTCATCTGTTGATAATTTTACTCTTTTATGATTAGGTTCCGTTATTTCTGTGTCTAACGAGTGAGAGATATTTCTATGCAAAAAGTATAGACCGTTTTCCAGTGTACCTTTGCAAATAACTTTGTCATTCTTACTAATAATAAAAACTTTATTAAAAGTAACCGAATATCCAAATTTATTCAAACAAGAAACTGAAATTAAATTCCTCTTGAATTGAGGTACATAATAAACGTCTATTAAATCTAAATGCCTTCTAGAATCCATAAACTCTAATATCTCCCACTGCACTTGCAGACACTAACGTTCCATTGCCCAATGCACAAATTGATTTCATTCTTACTCAGCTTTCTCCTTTCTTGGAACCCCCATGAGGAATAACAAACATGATTATTGGCTCCAGAGTCTACGATCCAAGAATCTGTAGAATCTGCCAGAAAAACATGTTTCAAGATAATTCGCATTACCTTGTTCCTTCTTATTCTGAGACTTTGGGCAATTACTTTTCCAATGTCTCTTTTCACCACAAAAGAAGCACTTCCTTTTGATCTTGGTTACTTTCTTAGTCTCTTTCTTGGTAGGCCCAAGTTGCTTTTTCTTCTATTATTCCTTGACCTTCTGACGGGTCTTAATAGTAGCAACTTTACCAACCATATGAATCTCTTCTAGAGACATCATCATATCAGCAGCAAACCCTATTCCTTCATGCTGCTGTTGCATCACGTCGGAGATGGTAGCCATTTGGCCATCTCATTAGAGGTCTTCCACTGCTCATACTCATCTCATTGCATTAGATTCATTAGTAAGAGCAGGTGGTTTAGGAGTAGTTAGAACAAAATTTATATTTTTTCAGCTTGCAGCAACAACCCAATATTCCTTTTCCATGTGACATAATTATTACCGGTTAAAGTTTTATCTTTCAGGATGTTCATAAGTGATGGGGTCATGATTTCTGAATGAAAACAAATCATATATAAGTAAATAATCATTATAAAGCACTTTTAAATATTTATCTTGAATTAAATGAATAACTCAATCATAAAAATTCAACGGTGATCTAACATCCATAAATGTTACGCCTCCTTTGGGAGTTCGCACCATTTACTAGTTAGACTAGGTCCCACCTAATTGTTAACATAACAACCAGCGTTTTCAATTTTAGCCTTGCAATTTTACTGACAAGAACTCTTTGGAGGATATCAATAAAATTACATTGAGTGTGTTACCAAGATATCGACCCTCAATTTTCTCTCACGAAAATCCCTCCTTTGGGAGTAGATCTCGTTTGAGTCCATTGTCTAGTCTATCCTTGTAAGGAAGTATATTGCTTAATTCCATTCATGGACGCCCCTTTGAGGGATTACCAAAAATAATTAAGCTCAACTAATCTTGGAAGCCATAGGTGTTACAAAAACACCTTCTCCCACTCAATTATTTAAGGCATGTGATTAAATCCCATAGAATGATTTACCAAGTTATCTAGATGCCAATTTAGATACCTAAATCATTCAATGCATGTTCATACCAAAAGAGATATATGAGTGGCACTCCTATTCTATATGACATGTTATCATACAATAACAAATATTGTAATATTTAAGCATAAAATAAATAGCAACAATTTTGGCCCATCCTAGAAAAACAAGTAAATTACATTGAAATAGAAATACAAGATCTTCGAGTGGCCCATCAACCATAAGCTCATCCTTCGGCCTCCTCCCTTAGGCTTGCACAGCCCACAACCCCACATAAGGGGCTGCCTTGCGCAGCCAATGAGACCACACAAGGCTGCCATGCGCAGCCCACCAAGGTTTGGGCTTGCCATGCGCAGCCCAATCCACTCCTAGGGTGCGCACGGTGCTCGTTCTCGGTTCCGGTTGCTTCGTTTTTCTTCGTGTCTTCAAATCTTCAACACCCAAATATATTACAGCGATATAAAATAATAAATACTGCAGTATTCCTTTTTTTTTTTTTTTAATCACTGCAGTATTTTTACATAAAAAAAAAAAAACTGCACTTAAAAATAAAATAAAAAAAACTGCAGTAGTATTTAAAAAAAAATACTGCACATATATAAAAAAATAAAACCTAGCAACTACCAAGAAGGAATTATGGCGATGATAGACCACCCTTCTTGTTACAATTCCATAACAAAAATACATTGAAAATCTAGGACCAAAATCGAGCAATAACAATCCACATAAAAACATATATAAATCCATACATCACATGTAATTATATATGCGAATACCTAGAGTGCCATCTCTTTCTAAAACATGCATAATCACAATAAAAAGAAATCGATCCACGTATATATACGTTAGTTAATTAAAAGGGTTCAACCTAGGCTCTGATACCAATTGTAAGGAAAAATTGTACCCGCAGCGGAAGCGAGACTAAAAAAAGGTTTTGAGTAGCTTTTAAAATTTTTCCAATTTTATGAACCTTAAACCCTTTTGATTAATTAAAGATATATAATTAATAAATAAAAGATTAATACCTCTTGTCGCGTGATCCGATTGACTTGCGTCGATGGTAATCCGCAAGATCTTCAATCCTAGCAAGAACGTGGATCACCTAGGAGCGTGGTCTCCCTTTCTTTGAATTGCAAACCTGAGAACGGATATAACAAACTTTTCTTGATTCGTTAGTCCCAAAAACAATCTAAAGAAACCTAAGATTATTCCGGTCACTTTTGAGTTCTCAATCTTATGATCGAAACTCGCGTGAACCTTGATCGATATAGTATTCACAAGCTTATTGATGAATAAGCAACTAGAATACTATCAAAGAATAATCTATGTTCATTTTGTTTTTAGTAGAATAATAGATCTCTAACTATGAGTTGAGAAGAAGAAGAAGAAAAATATTCTGCACACAAGCCTTAGTGGTGGCCGAAATTATAAGTTGCCTTATATAGGTGGCCAAATTTTTCTCTTCCTTTTTGCCCTAGGGTGGCCGAAATCTCTACCAAAAATAATTAGGGTTGCCGCAATTTTACTCCTAAAATATTGGAGATTTAGTTGCACCCTAATTCCTATTTAGTTTAAGATTTCCAAACCCTAATCAAACTCATAAATCTTTTATTCCTTATTTGACTAAAATAAAAGACTTCTTATTTGATTTAATAAATAAAATTAATTATTTATTTCCTTGTCAAACAAGTCTTTCTATTTAATTATACTACTACCAATAGTATACAAATAGGAATCATATTTCCTATTTAGAAAAGATTTGTTACTTAATTAAACAATTAATTAATAAATTAATTAATTCTTATTTAATTAAATAATGAAAACAAAATAATATTAAATGCTATTTTAGCACCTTGCCGCCCCACATGTATATATTGGGCCAAATATTATTTTTCTTATTTCATTAAATCCATAGGACTTTAAATAAAAAGCCCACATGTGAACTAGACCCATTCTTACTAAAAGAAACAAGCCCACATATCATCCATTAATATATAAATATAATTGTGCAGCCCATTACATAAATAATGTGCAAATTATATTCTTAATATATTAAATTGCAATTCTAGATGGACCTTAAATTGGTCCGGTAGAATATATCAAGTGATCCATGCAAGTCCGTGTGGATTGGGGATCTTGGCGGGCTATCTAAATTTAAGCTCCAATAGACATAACCTAATCACAATCAACAAATGATTCACTTAGGTCCGATCCATTAATTTTAGCTCATTCCACTAAAGAGCTAAAATTGAACTCTTAAATAAAGACAGAAAAGGAAGATGCTTCCTCATTCATACCCTAGACAATCATATTGGAGATAATGTATCCTCGTGATTAATATCAGTAATCGCCAAGAGTTCATAGACCGCCTATAACTCTCCAAGTTACCATATTTACTCATATGACCACGTTTTGAACTTGGATATTTTGACTTGTCCAGAAGCCATGTTTTCAATAGCCACTATCGAAAACTCAACGTTGAGATTTAATATCCAATTACCTCAAAACATCCATATGATGATATTATACTCTCATTTAATAAATGGAGCCACGATGTCCATATCTATAAATGAAGTCCTCTATCGATTAACAAATGAATATCACCAAACTATCGAGGATAGACTATGCGATATAATCGTACTCATTGATAGCTCAAATGATATCACCTGCAACCATAAGTCCATCATTTATCTCAGGATTAAGATAGACTCTCCGATTGTCCTGATAATGAAATTACTTTTATCTACTGACGGTTATAGATAAAGTATTTCATTGTGATCCTGTTCAATGCACCCAGTGCACTAGATTCTTTTGCTCGAAGACACTCCGATGATTTTAGACTCATCATATCTCATTTGATCCCACTCAAATGCTAGCAAAAGAATTCTACAACTTTAACAAGATAAAGGTGCCCAACCTTTAACTTAAGTTGTGAACGATATTCAAGACTAACTAAAGAATTGTGTCTACCACATACATATCCAGATGTATGAACAATTCTTCTTTTCTCATAGTCTTTAGACCTTATGATTATTTACTTTAACAATTATTAAACTATAAATGCTATAAGATTTGTTTAAAACAGAAATCACTTTATTAATATGAAAAAGATTGTTAATTACACTATTACACTCTTGCTATTGAGTATAATCCTAACACAAATATGAGAGAGAGAGATAGAAAGAGAGATAGAAAGAATTAAAACAAGAGATTTTTTTAACGTGGTAAAACCTCCAAGGAGGAAACATCCACAGGTTGAACTACAACCACTGGGAACTATATATATTGGATGATATATTAGAAATTCCTCAAAAGTGACCAACCTATGATCTACTCTCTATTGGAGTCTATGTCTACCCAATCCCTATTGGTAGATAAGAATTCCCTCAATGATGCGAAACCACCATATATTGGAGTCAATGTCTAACCAACATCATTGAAAGATTAGAAATTCCTCAAGAGCCAATGCGCATCCCATACAACATTCTTTATTGGAGTCTATGTCTAACCAAACGCCCGGGCCTACCAATAATGTAGCCAACTCTCTATCCAAGGCACTGATGTCTCTAGAGAGTCTCTAATGCATAGCTATCCGGACCTTCCCAATCCTAGCCATGACTTCTTGCTTGGTTATGTAAGTGCCTCATTTTTTATTGGCTTATTTAAATGACAAAACCACAATGGGGTTCATATATGTAAGGGTAGCTTAGTTTTCATTGAAGAGATTTAGTTGCACACACACACTTTTAATGGTTGCATATGTATGCTTTGCTTTTGTGTGCATTCTCTTCACATGTCACATTTCACACTTGCACCTTGTTGTTGTATTTTGTGGTGTGTTAGTGTGTCTAGTAATTCATTTCCCGAGTTTTGTTTGGAAATGTCCGCACTTTCACAATGGTGTGATTGGTTTAGTGCAAGGATCGCCTTCATAGATGCCATTGGCTTCTCCTTTGGTTTCACCACACAATGTGGGAAAACAGGGCATTGTCACCCTTTGACGGTGTCACCATGGCAACAAAGAAATTCATTCTTGAAAATCAATCAGGTACGGCATTGCCATGAAGTGTCACCCTAAGAACGAATGGCAGCAAAGAAGAAAAATATGGTGTTGCCATGACGTCGCCCTGAGACAAATGACGACAGTAAATGGCAACAACTGATTTTGTCCAAAACGACATCATTTTGATTGCATCTCTGTAAATATGTTGTCTTGTCTTCTTAGACATTTTAGAGATGAGATCTTGTATTTTTGAAAGCAAAAAGAGTGACATGCAAGATAAGAGAGAAAGAATTGATTTTTATCATTCAAAACACAAAAACCCATCTTTCACTCAAGGTTCATTCATCATCTATCATCTTCTAGGTATTATTTCTCCTGGGTTTTTCATTATGTCTCCCATGACTTGTAGCTAGAACATCATATTCATCTTTCACATTTTCTTGCTTTTCAAGATAGCTTATTTATGACTTGACTAGTTTCAAGATTGCATTTTTATTGTGTTTTGTGAGTTGTTTGTGATAGCTATTGCCTATAGGGTTTGATTTGCACATATAGCTAGGTTGTATGAATGCCATATAGCCATATGATATCTAGGAATGTCTCTAATATGTTCATCCATGCCTAGATAAGCTTAAATGTCTAACCTTGCATTTTAGCATCTTGAATATTGCATATATTCACATTAGGTTGTGTTATCTCTTCACTTATAGAATCAAGTCTTGTATTTACCTTTTGGTAGTTTGCAAGCAAGGGACTAGATTCACTTTTGAAGGCCTGCAGGTAGTAGTGGTGGATTAGTAACCGTATAGGGTTTTTGGCTATCACTCAAGTGACACTCGAAATAGAACGAGGTCGGAGAGTAGCACAATATAAAGTTCGTTCCTAAGGAATCGAGTGATCGATTACCGAAATTGATTAGCCCATTTGCTATTCAAACAATCAATAATGATGGTAGTTCAAAACAAACAAAGTAAACTATCTTGATTAAAGGCTAATACTAAAGCAATGAAATGAAAAACACAAAATAAATCTCGAATGTGATAATGGAGAGAAATATGCTAGGACTTGACTACACCCTACCCTTATATTGACTTCCTATTTAGATTCAATTATTCATCCCCAAACATGCTCATTGCAACTTATATACTCTTACACCCTTATATTGACCCACAATCTTGGTCAAGTAGAGTGAGTCACACTCAAAACATACCCAAACTTATCTTTCGATTACTCGGAATGTACGAATAAGTTCATTACGAACGTTGGTGTACCAAATGAGTCCTACACGCTAGCCTAAGTAGGTCTACTTTTCTAAGCATGCATAGGGGAGCATTTTATCGAACACGTGGCATGCATCTCCGGTTAGTACATAACATACCACAAAAATCATTCAAAAGGAGATCAATCAATTGAAAAGTATTAAGTACATTAAAATACCCATACAAACAACAATCTTGCACATAGAGGATAAAAAAGAATCAATTCATTTAAATGTATAGTCAAAGGTGGGGTTTCATCAAATCCTAGCACTATGAGTTTAGCTCATCATATTACAACTAGTAACCATACAAGAAATATGAAATAAGGAGTACATTGCTACAATAAAGAATAAAAGAGAAAGAGAATAGAGAAAACTATTTGGAGAGCCTCCTCTTCTTCTTTGGATCTTCTTCTCTTTCTATCCTTCTTTTTGCTCAAAAGGTGAAGTGATGATGGCTATGGAAAGAGGTGGGATTGGTGTGTTTGGATCTTAGGGAAAGGTAGGATTTTGGTGGGTTGTAAGGGATGGGTTGGTGATGTGTGAAGGAATGAGCCAAGATGGAAACTTGCTGCAATATTTCGAGCTAGGGGAGGTGTCTTCTGAAATGACCTAGAAGGGGTATTTATAAGGGACCCAAAAAATGACCAAAATGCCCTCTGGAATATGAAGGGCCGTTCTGCCGCGGTTTCCATTTTGGCGGTTGGACAACCGCGGCAGCTCAACCGCGGCAAGCCTTTGAAGTTTCTGTCGCCTCCTTTCTGCGGTTGATCAACCGCGGTAACCCTGAGAGGTTTCTGTCGCTTCTCTGCCGCTGCTGCATGACCGCGGCGCTTCATGCATGGCAACTTTGGAGGATTTTTGTCGCCTCCTTGCCGCTTGTGCACCAACCGCGGCGCTTCAACCACGGCGCTCTGATCAAAGCCCTCAGACTTTTCCATATTTGCGCTAATTGCCCAAAGATCTCCATTTAGAGCCGAAACACCCCTGCTATCAGAAAAATCTACAAAAACCTCAAATGAAACATTAAAAACCCGGTTTTACCCGAGAAACCTACACAAAATGATACGGAATTGGGGTTACACTTTGTGTAGAAATGAAGCAATCAGTTTGCTGTGGTCAACCTAGGTTGTAATCATCATTACAATTAGTAGATTGAGGTTCTTGTGTGGCGCACATAACAGCCCATGGTTTTTTCTCGTGTGGGTTTCCACGTAAAAATCAAGTGCTGTTTACTTTCCGCATTTTTACACTTGTTTTTATTTTTTGACTAGTTGGGGTTAATTTTGTAATATTGACTAATCTCGAAAATTGGTAAAAATGGATTAAAAGCTATTCACCTCCCCCCCCCCCCCCCCCCACCCCATTAGATTATATTAGGACTTGTTTATATTTATTTTCAGGTTATCCGGACCTCTTGTCCTAACCAAGTCTTCCTTGCTTGACTATCCGGGCATCTTGTCCTAGTCAAGACTTCGTGCCTTTTACAAGGACTTCCTAAGTGTGATCCATGAATGCAAAAGATGCAAACAAGCAATTCAATATAGAACATGTAATCAATACATTCCATGGAAACTAGATTTAAATCATATGAGAACACAAGTTAAAATGTCTAGATACAAAACTTGAATTAAAACCTAAAGCATGTGAAAACACCTAACACATATGGCTCCTAGTTTCATTCACACATCTATCACTTGAATCAATCATATACATGAAGCACATATTCAAGATATTAGAAACTGTTATCAGAAAATCGTCATTGGGGGTGAAATTCCAAATAACGACTTTACAGGGACCAATATCAAGATTGACCCTGGTCGAAGGGGTATCAAGTGGTTCGATACCGACTATCCTAGGCAATGCAAGTACGGTGTGGAACACCAGAAAATAGATAAGAATAACCTTTTTATTGATCGTCACTTTGCATTACAAATACCAGAACTATGTTTTTGTCAGGATTAACGGTAAGGTATGGAGATTCAGTGGGTAATGGAGATGGTGGTGATAATGAACTCGAGTGTGTCGATAAGTAGAACTTGATTTTAGGGTTTCTGGAGTTGATTCTCCCCTTCTCGATGAATCAGTTGTTGTATATATAGGTCATGTTACTTGCCATGCACTCCTACAATTTCGGTCTAAGGTTTGGCCATTGCAGGATCCTCTTCCTTTTTAGGAGATAATCTCAGAGCTTTACGTGTAGAATCCAGTCTTTCCTTCCTAGGAGGAGTCAATCTCGTGATCAAATTGTTACCTTCTCAGTAGGATTCTTACTATGTTGACCTGCTCAAAATAGGACTCTCTGGCTGGAAGGAGTATATTTCCTCTGTACGGCAGCGTTTTAATGGGTCTTTTATGGAGCTTTTAGTTTCTGGTACGAAAATCTTACTACCTGGTATCTTCTTGCTTGGCGGGTTGGCTATATCAGAAAGTGCAAGCCAGTAAGCATCCTGCCGATGAAGTAGGGGGATGTCTAGCTGGCATTATAGCGGGATGCTCAGTGGAACTCCGTGTCGAGGTGTTGTGGGGTTTATAGGAGACCAGGGTATGACGGGGTTGGAACCTGTTGCAGGTTTTAACGAGTACTCCGGCTCGGGACGTTGCTTATGAATCAAGATGTTGGCGAGGTCCTTAAAAAGCTGGAGAAAGGCTGGGTCAGACCCCGCTAGAGGGGATGTGCACTCGGATCAGTCGGAGTCCACCTTTGTCGGGGTAGCCGGATGGTGTCTGTACTCCTATATTCTCCTTGTGTTGAGGTGGAAAATTCTTCCTTGGTCCTTCGCCAATTTTGGCGGTTAACAGAAACATACATAAAAATGCTAGAATCACAAAATGTGTTCAATGAATATTCTAGCCAACATTTAGAGTAAGGATATAATGAATAATCAATTAAATCCTATTAAGCTCTAAATACAAAATCACAAGTGCTAATCCTAGTGTTAACCACCAAAATTGGCGAAGGATCGAAGAAGAATTTTCCACCTCAACGCCAGGAGGACATAGGAGTCTAGACACCAATCCGGCTACCCTAATAGAGTGGGACCCCAACTAATCTGAGTGCACACCCCCTCTAGCGGGGTCCGGCCCAGCCTTTCTCCAGCTTCTCAGGGACCCCGTCAGCATCTTGATCCATAAACATTGACTCGAGCAAGACTACTCGTCAAAACCTGTAGCGGGGTCTAACCCAGACGCGTCCAGGCTTCCTACGAACCCCGCAGCACCCCGACGCAGAGTTCCACTAAGCATCCCGCTATGGTACCAGCTAAACATCCCCCAACTTCAGCAGCAGGGTGCCTAGCAGTTTACACTCTCTAATATAACTAGCCCGCCAAGCAGGAAGATACCAGGTAGCAAGATTTTCATACCAGAAATTAGAAGCTCCATAAAATGCCACCGTCCAGTCAAAACAGAGGAGATATACTCCTTCCCGCCAGAGAGTCCTATTTTAAACAGGTTAACTCAGTCATAGTCCTCCTAGGAAGGAAAGATTTGCCTAAAAGATTGACTCCTCCTAGGAAGGAAAGACTGGATTCTGCACGTAAAAGCTCCGAGATTATCTCCTAAAAGAAGGGAGGTCCTACAATCGCTAAACCCTAGACCGAAACTGTAGAAGTACATGGCAAGCAATAGGACCTATATATACAACAACTTATTCATCGAGAAGGAGGCCGGAAATCATCTCCAGAAAACCTAGGATCAAGTTCTGCTTATCGACATGCTCGAGTTCATTATCATCACCATCTCCATTACCCACTGAATCTCCATACCCCGGAAATACATAGTTCTTATATTTATTTTGCAAAGTGACAATCAATACAAAGCTTATTCCTGTTTATTTTCTTGTGTTTTGTAATGTATTTGCATTGTCGAGGATACATTCGGTATCGAACTACTTAATACCCCTCCCGTATTTGCATTGTCGAGGATACATTCGGTATTGAACTACTTGATACCCCTCCGACTGGGATCAATCTTGATCTTGGTCCCCCTTTAAGTCATTATTTGGAATTTCATCCCATTGATGATTTTCCGATAACACCTAGATTTGTTCAATAAGAGGATCTAAGCACATGTTAAGGTTATTGATCATAATGTTAGGATTATGCTCAATAGCAAGAGTGTAATATTGTAATTAACAATCTTTTTCATATTAATAAAGTGATTTCTGGTTTAAACAAATCTTATAGCATTTATAGTTTAATATTATAATTGTCAAAGTAAATAATCATAAGGTCTAAAGACTATGAGAAAAGAAGAATTGTTCGTACATCTGGATATGTATGTGGTAGACACAATTCTTTAGTTAGTCTTGAATATTGTTCACAACTTAAGTTAAAGGTTGGGCACCTTTATCTTGTTAAAGTTGTAGAATTCTTTTGCTAGCATTTGAGTGGGATCAAATGAGATATGATGAGTCTAAAATCATCAGAGTGTCTTCGAGCAAAAGAATATAGTGCACTAGGTGCATTGAACTGGATCACAATGAAATACTTTATCTATAACCGTCAGTAGATAAAAGTCATTTCATTATCAGGACAATTGGAGAGTCTATCTCAATCCTGAGATAAATGATGGACTTATGGTTGCAAGTGATATCATTTGAGTTATCAATGAGTACGATTATATCGCATAGTCTATCCTCAATAGTTTGGTGATATTCATTTGTTAATCGATAGAGGACTTCATTTATAGATATGGACATCGTGGCTCCATTTATTAAATGAGAGTATAATATCATCATATGGATGTTTTGAGGTAATTGGATATTAAATCTCAACGTTGAGTTTTCGATAGTGTCTATTGAAAACATGGATTCTGGACAAGTCAAAATATCCAAGTTCAAAACATGGTCATATGAGTAAATATGGTAACTTGGAGAGTTATAGGCGGTCTATGAACTCTTGGCGATTACTGATATTAATCACGAGGATACACTATCTCCAACATGATTGTCTAGGGTATGAATGAGGAACTTCTTCCTTTTCTGTCTTTATTTAAGAGTTCAATTTTAGCTCTTTAGTGGAATGAGTTAAAATTAATGGATCGGACCTAAGTGAATCATTTGTTGATTGTGATTAGGTTATGTCTATTGAAGCTTAAATTTAGATAGCCCGCCAAGATCCCCAATCCACACGGACTTGTATGGATCACTTGATATATTCTACCGGACTATTTGTGGGTCCATTTAGAATTGTATTTAATATATTAAGAATATAATTTACACATTATTTATTTAATGGGCTGTTTAATTATATTAATATATTAATGAAAGGCATGTGGGCTTGTTTCTTTTAGTAAGAATGGGTCTAGTTCACATGTGGGCTTTTTATTAAAGTCCAAATGGATTAAATAAAATAAGAAAACAATATGTAGGCCCAAGTTCTAGTCATGGGCGGCAATGGCTAATTTTTCGCCCATAATATTGTTTTATTTTATTATTTAATTAAATGGAAATTAATTAATATGTTAATTAATTATTTAATTAAAAATCAAATCTTTTTCTGATTAGGAAATATGTTTCCTAGTAGTATACTACTATTAGTATTATACTAAATATAAAAGACTTTATTTGTTTAGTCAAATTAGGAAGTCTTTTATATAGTCACAAATACACTAAAGAGTTGGATTAGGGTTTGTATATAATATATATGCATGTGGAATATATAGTTGGTATATAACATATATGCATGCGGAATATATAGAGATTATATACATGCATGCGGATATATGAATTAGACATACATATATGCATGCAAAATGAAGAAATATATATATAGCCGATGACAATATATATTATATATAATGAACACAGTGTTTTAACAAAACTAAAAGTTTAATAATGCATGCAGTGTTTGAATTAAAATTAAAAACATTTTAAGTTGCAAAACTTGAGTTGCGTGCAAGTTATATATAACAATATATTAGGCGTACAGATATATATATTTTTATTAACTTTATATATGGTCGGCTACAATATATTTTTTGGCAATTGATGGCCGGCTAATAGACAAAAATATATATTCTTAATATATTTTCTGAAACCCTAGTTTTTACAATTGAGAGCTTTTTCTTTTGCCAGAGAAAAATAAGATCCAACTCTAAGACTAGTGAGTGATTCGGCCTAGAGGTTTGTGAGAGAAGAATTGTTCTTGTTTCGATAGTGTACTAGTGATCTTAACATCAAGAGATCTTATACACACTTTCGAATTAGGTTCACGCGAATTTCAATCTTACGATTGTGAATTCAAAAGTGACCGGAACGTTCTTAGAAACCTATTGGAATTTTTGTGACTAACAGAAATCAGAGAAGTTTGTTTGTCCATTTTCAGGTTTGCAATTCAAAGAAAAAGGGAGACCACGCTCCTAGGTGATTCACGTTCGTGCTAGGATTGAAGATCTTGCGGATTACCATCGACGTAAGTCAATCGGATCACGCGACAAAAGGTATTCTTCTTTTGTTGATTATATATATGTTTAATTAATTAAAGGGTTAAGGTTCATAAAAGGAAAAAAATTTAAAAGCTACTAAATCTTTATTTTTAGTCTCGCTTCCGCTGCGTATACTACGGTATTTTTCCCTACACATAAAGTACATCAATCAATCCACAAATAACCCTAGATATCAAACTAATCACAATACAACTCTCAAACATGTGAAAACCTAGAATCCTAGAAAACTAGATCACATATGTCTCTAGTGTAGGGAAAAATATACCCGCAGCGGAAGCGAGACTAAAAAAATAGTTTAGTAACTTTTAAAAAATTTCCTTTATGAACCTTAAACCCTTTTAATCAATTAAAGATATATAACATATAACAAAAGAAGAATACCTTTTGTCGCGTGATCCGATTGACTTACGTCGATGGTAATCTGTAAGATCTTCAATCCTAGCACGAACGTGGATCACCTAGGAGCGTAGTCTCCCTTTTCTTTGAATTGCAAGCCTGTGATTGGATAAAACAAACTTTTCTTTTATTCGTTAGTCACAAAAACAATCAAAAGAAACCTAAGATTATTCCGGTCACTTTTGAGTTCTCAATCTTATGATCGAAACTCGCGTGAACCTATATCGATGTAGTATTCACAAGCTTATTGATGAATCAGCAAATAGAATACCATCAAAGAATAATCTATGTTTTCTTTTATGTTTTTAGTAGAATAATAATAATCTTTCTATGAATTGAGAAGAAGAAGAAAATAGAATCAAGCACCAAAAACCCTAAAGTGGTCGAATTCTATAAGTCCACATATATAGGTGGCAAAATTTTCTTTCTCTCTTTCTATTAGGGTGGCCGAAAATAATAACATAAAAGGGACTAGGGTTGCCGCAATACTCAAGCCAAAAAAGAGTTTGTATTGCACCCTAATTCCTATTTAGTTTAAGACTCCCAAACCCTAATCCAACTCATAAATCTTTTATTCTTTTATTTGACTAAATAAAAAGACTTCTTATTTGATTAAATAAATAAAATTAATTATTTATTTTCTTGTCAAACAAGTCTTTTAATTTAAGTATACTACTACCAATAGTATACCTTTAGGAATCATATTTCCTAATCAGAAAAGATTTGTTTCTTAATTAAACAATTAATTAATAAATTAATTAATTCTTATTTAATTAAACAATGAAACAAAATAATATATTAGGTTAATTAATTCACCTTTGCCGCCCCACTTAAATAAATGGGCTATATATTATTTTATTATTTCATTTAATCCAAGACTTTAAATAAAAAGCCCACATATGAACTAGACTCATTCTTACTAAAAGAAACAAGCCCACATGTCATTCATTAATATATAAATATAATTGAGCAGCCCATTACATAAATAATGTGCAAATTATATTCTTAATATATTAAATGCAATTCTAGATGGACCCTTAAATTGGTCCGGTAGAATATATCAAGTGATCCATGCAAGTCCGTGTGGATTGGGGATCTTGGCGGGCTATCTAAATTTAAGCTTCAATAGACATAACCTAATCACAATCAACAAATGATTCACTTAGGTCCGATCCATTAATTTTAACTCATTCCACTAAAGAGCTAAAATTGAACTCTTAAATAAAGACAGAAAAGGAAGATGTTTCCTCATTCATACCCTAGACAATCATGTTGGAGATAGTGTATCCTCGTGATTAATATCAGTAATCGCCAAGAGTTTATAGACCGCCTATAACTTTCCAAGTTACCATATTTACTCATATGACCACGTTTTGAACTTGGATATTTTGACTTGTCCAGAAGCCATGTTTTCAATAGACACTATCGAAAACTCAACGTTGAGATTTAATATCCAATTACCTCAAAACATCCATATGATGATATTATACTCTCATTTGATAAATGGAGCCACGATGTCCATATCTATAAATGAAGTCCTCTATCGATTAACAAATGAATATCACCAAACTATCGAGGATAGACTATGCGATATAATCATACTCATTGATAACTCAAATGATATCACTTGCAACCATAAGTCCATCATTTATCTCAGGATTAAGATAGACTTTCCGATTGTCCTGATAATGAAATGACTTTTATCTACTGACGGTTATAGATAAAGTATTTCATTGTGATCCAGTTCAATGCACCCAGTGCACTAGATTCTTTTGCTCGAAGACACTCCGATGATTTTAGACTCATCATATCTCATTTGATCCCACTCAAATGCTAGCAAAAGAATTCTACAACTTTAACAAGATAAAGGTGCCCAACCTTTAGCTTAAGTTGTGAACAATATTCAAGACTAACTAAAGAATTGTGTCTACCACATACATATCCAGATGTACAAACAATTCTTCTTTTCTCATAGTCTTTAGACCTTATGATTATTTACTTTGACAATTATAATATTAAACTATAAATGCTATAAGATTTGCTTAAACCAGAAATCACTTTATTAATATGAAAAAGATTGTTAATTACAATATTACACTCTTGCTATTGAGCATAATCTTAACAATCTCCCACTTGCGCTATAGCAAATGTGTCATATCTCTCAAGCCCATATTCTCTAGATGCCTATCGAAACTCTTCTGAGGTAGAGCCTTTGTGAAGGGATCTGCTAGATTTTCAGCTGATGTGATTTTGGTAATCGTCACGTCACCTCTTTGAACAATCTCCCTTAAAAGATGATACTTTCTTTCAATGTGTTTACCTCTCTTGTGACTTCTTGGTTCTTTCGAATTAGCCACTGCTGCAATGTTGTCATAGTAGATAGTGATCTGCTTATTCGCACTAGGAACCACTTCCAAGTCAATCAAGAATTGGCGGAGCCAAACAGCTTCTTTGGCAGCCTCGCATGCAGCAACATACTCAGCTTCCATGGTGGAATCAGCAATACAAGATTGCTTGATACTCCTCCATATAACTGCTCCTCCTCCAATAGTAAACACAGCCCCTGATGTGGATTTTCTGGAGTCAGAATCTGTATATCCAACGGGAATTAAATCCCCTCTAGAGTATACAAGCATATTATCTCTCGTTCTCTTAAGATACTTGAAAATATGCTTGACTGCCGTCCAGTGATCAGGACCAGGTTTCGATTGAAACCTGCTAACTATGCCAACAGCAAAACAAATATCCGGTCTAGTACAGAGCATTGCATACATGAGACTTCCAACTGCCGAGGCATATGGAACTCTACTCATGAATTGCTCTTCATGCTCATTCTTAGGAATTTGTTCCTTAGAAAGCTTGATTCCATGTCTGAAAGGTAACATGCCTTTCTTGGAATCTTGCATGGAAAACCTAGACAAGATCTTGTCTATGTATGAAGCTTGGGATAATGCAATTGTTCTATTATTTCTATCCCTTACAACTTGGATACCTAGAATAGAACTTGCTTCTCCTAAGTCCTTCATATCAAATTGTTTTGCTAACCATTCTTTTACTGATGTCAATACACCTACATCGTTTCCGATGAGTAGTATATCATCAACATAAAGAATCGGGAAACCAACTTGTCGCCCTTAATCCTTTTGTATACACAAGGTTCGTCAAGATTCTGAATAAATCCAAAACCTTTGACAGCTTGATCGAACCTTATGTTCCAGGATCTGGATGCTTGCTTTAATCCATATATGGATTTCTGCAACTTGCATACCTTTTCCATTTGGCCCTTTTCAATGAATCCCTCTGGTCGCATCATGTAGATGCTTTCGTTAAGACTTCTAATAAGGAAAGTTGTCTTGACGTCCATTTTCCAAATCTCTAGATCTAAAGATGCTGCAATGGATAAGAGTATCCTAATGGATTTAAGCATGGCCACAGGAGAGAAGGTTTCCTTGTAATCGATACCTTCTTTCTGTGTATACCCTTTAGCTACCAATCTAGCTTTAAAGGTTTCCACCTTTCCATCCATACCTCTTTTCCTCTTGTATACCCACTTGCACCCAATGGGTTTTATCCCTTTAGGCAAGTCTACAAGGGACCAGACTTTGTTATCGAACATAGATTCAATCTCAGATTGCATTGCCTTTTGCCAATGGCGACTATCAACATCCTCCATAGCTTCCTTGTACGTGTAGGGATCATCGTCGTCCGGGAGATTCTCCACTGATTCTCCCAGACCGATGTATCTTTCGGGTTGTGTTCTAACCCTCCCACTACGACGAGGAATGGTAGGTTGTTGACCTTGTGTTGGATCGGAACTTACAATTGGGTTTGGTTGTGTAACCTCTCGTGGAATTATATCTCCTGACATCTCATTCAGGACAATTCTACTTCTAGGCACAAAATCATTCATATAGTCATTTTCCAGAAATTTAGCATTTGTCGAAACAAATACTTTAAGATCTGAAGGACTATAAAAATAATATCCTTTAGTTTCTTTTGGATACCCTACAAATATACATGTTTCCGAACGGGACTCCATCTTTTCTGTCTTTCCTTTTAACACATGCGCAGGATAACCAAATATCCTGAAGTGTTGTAAACTAGGCTTGCGCCCAGTCCATAACTCATGCGGTGTTTTAGGAACAGACTTAGATGGTACATCGTTTAGAATGTATATAGCAGTTTGTAAAGCATATCCCCAGAAAGAAATAGGAAGTGTTGAATAACTCAACATAGACCTAACCATATCCAAAAGAGTTCTATTTATCCTTTCTGCTACCCCATTTTGTTGAGGTGTACCTGGTACAGAAAACTTAGAAACTATCCCATTATCAATAAGATATTGCTGAAACTCACAAGATAGATATTCTCCACCACGATCAGATCTCAAGATTTTTATGTGTTTCTCAAGCTGATTTTCCACTTCAGCTTTAAATGCTTTGAACATGTCAAAAGCATCCGACTTATGTCGCATGAGATACACATGGCCAAATCTTGAGTAATCATCTGTGAAAGTGATGAAGTACTCATATCCACCTCTAGCTTGAATGCTTATAGGTCCACATACATCAGTGTGTATCAATCCTAAACATTCAGTAGCTCTGGCACCCTTGGCAGAGAACGTCCTTTTGGTCATTTTACCTTCCAAACAAGATTCACAAGTTGGTAGATCATCAACCTTTAAATCACTCAAAGGTCCGTCACTTACCAATCTTTTAATCCTATTAAGGTTAAAATGACCTAGGCGTAAATGCCATAGATAGGTTTCATCTTTTGATAATTTAACTCTTTTATGATTAGGTTCCGTTATTTCTGTGTCTAACGAGTGAGAGATATTTTTATGCAAAAAGTATAGACCGTTTTCCAATGTACCTTGGCAAATAATTTTGTCATTCTTACTAATAATAAAAACTTTATTAAAAGTAACCGAATATCCAAATTTATTCAAACAAGAAACTGAAATTAAATTCCTCTTGAATTGAGGTACATAATAAACGTCTATTAAATCTAAATGCCTTCTAGAATCCAAACAAACTCTAATATCTCCCACTGCACTTGCAGACACTAACATTCTGTTGCCCAAGCGCAAATTGATTTCATTCTTATTCAGCCTTCTCCTTTCTTGGAACCCTTACAAGGAATAACAAACATGATTAGTGGCTCCAGAGTCTATGATCCAAGAATTTGTAGAATCTACCAAAAAACATATTTCAAGATAATTCACATTACCTTCTTCCTTCTTGTTCTGGGACTTTGGGCAATTTCTTTTCCAATGTCCCTTTTCACCACAGAGGAAGCATTTCCCTTTGATCTTGGTTACTTTCTTGGTCTCCTTCTTGGTAGGCCCAAGTTGCTTTTTCTTCTGTTGTTTCTTGACCTTCTGACGGGTCTTAACAGTAGCAACTTTACCAACCACATGAATCTCTTGACCTTTGCTTTTCACAAGGATCTTTTCAGCACTTTGAACATCTTGCAACAGGCTCTGTAAGGTGTATTCCTTTTTGTTCAAAGTGTAGTCCAATTTGAACTGATCAAAGGAATCTGACAATGAATTGACAACCATATCAATTTTTGTCTCACCATCTATCTCAGCGCCATGCAGTTCAGCAATGTTGAGATGTGCTATGACTTTCATCATATGATCCTTCACAGCCTGTCCAGGTTTCATCCTAAGATTCATAAAAGCAGTCACTGCCTCTCTCTTAGTCGTCCTGGACTTCATAGCAAACATCTCCTCTAGAGACATCATTATATCAGCAGTAGACTCCATTCCTTCATGCTGCTGTTGCAACACGTCGGAGATAGTGGCCATAATATAACATTTGGCCATATCATCTGAAGTCTTCCACTGCTCATACTCATCTCTTTGCATTATGCTTGATTCAATATTAGGAGCAGGTGGTTTAGGAGTAGTTAGAACAAACTTATGTTTTTCACTTTGCAGCAACAACCCAATTTTCCTTTTCCATGTTACATAATTATCTCCAGTTAAGGTGTTATCTTTCAGGATGTTCATAAGTGATGGGGTCATGATTTCTGAATAAAAACAAAACATATATAAGTAAATAATCATTATAAAGCACTTTAATTATTTATCTTGAATTAAGTGAATAACTCAATCATAAAAATTCAACGGTGATCTAACACCCATAAATGTTACGCCTCCTTTGGGAGTTCGCACCATTTACTAGTTAGACTAGGTCCCACCTAATTGTTAACATAACATCCAGCGTTTTCAATTTTAGCCTTGCAATTTTACTGACAAGAACTCTTAGGAGGATATCAATAAAATTACATTGAGTGTGTTACCAAGATATCGACCCTCAATTTTCTCTCACGAAAATCCCTCCTTGGGGAGTAGATCTCGTTTGAGTCCATTGTCTAGTCTATCCTTGTAAGGAAGTATATTGCTAAATTCCATTCATGGACGCCCCTTGGGGGGATTACCAATAAATAATTAAGCTCAACTAACCTTGGAGGCCATAGGTGTTACAAAAACACCTTCTCCCACTCAATTATTTAAGGCGTGTGATTAAATCCCATAGAATGATTTACCAAGTTATCTAGATGCCAATTTAGATACCTAAATCATTCAATGAATGTTCATACCAAAAGAGATATATGAGTGGCTCTCCTATTCTATATGTCATGTTATCATACAATAACAAATATTGTAATATTTAAGCATAAATTAAATAGCAACAATTTTGGCCCATCCTAGAAAAACAAGTAAATTACAATGAATTTGGAATACAAGATCTTCAAATGGCCCATCAACCATACGCTCATCCTTCGGCCTCCTCCCTTGGGATTGCACGGCCCACAACCCCACATAAGGGGTTGCCATGCGCAGCCCATGAGGCTTTGCAAGGCTGCCGTGCGCAGCCCACCAAGCTTTGGGCTTGCCATGCGCAGCCCAATCCACTCCTAGGGTGCGCACGGTGCTCGTTCTCGGTTCCGGTTGCTTCGTTTTTCTTCATGTCTTCGAATCTTCAACACCCAAATATATTACAGTAATATAAAATAATAAATACTGCAGTATTCAATTTTTTTTTAAAAAAAATCACTGCAGTATTTTTTTACACATAAAAACTGCACTATTATTAAAAAAAAAAAAAAAAAAAAAAACTGCAGTAGTATTAAAAAAAATACTGCACCTAAATATAAAAAAATAAAACCTAGCAACTACCAATAAGGAATTATGGCGATGATAGACCACCCTTCTTGTTACAATTCCATAACAAAAATACATTGAAAATCTAGGACCAAAATCGAGCAATAACAATCCACATAAAAACATATATAAATCCATACATCACATGTAATTATATATGCGAATACCTAGAGTACCATCTCTTTCTAAACATGCATAATCACAATAAAAAGAAATCGATCCACGTATATATACGTTAATTAATTAAAAGGGTTCAACCAAGGCTCTGATACCAATTGTAGGGAAAAATATACCCGCAGCGGAAGCGAGACTAAAAAAATAGTTTAGTAACTTTTAAAAAATTTTCCTTTATGAACCTTAAACCCTTTTAATCAATTAAAGATATATAACATATAACAAAAGAAGAATACCTTTTGTCGCGTGATCCGATTGAATTACATCGATGGTAATCCGCAAGATTTTCAATCCTAGCACGAACGTGGATCACCTAGGAGCGTAGTCTCCCTTTTCTTTGAATTGCAAACCTGTGATTGGATAAAACAAACTTTTCTTTTATTCGTTAGTCACAAAAACAATCAAAAGAAACCTAAGATTATTCCGGTCACTTTTGAGTTCTCAATCTTATGATCGAAACTCGCGTGAACCTAGATCGATGTAGTATTCACAAGCTTATTGATGAATCAGCAAATAGAATACCATCAAAGAATAATCTATGTTTTCTTTTATGTTTTTAGTAGAATAATAATAATCTTTCTATGAATTGAGAAGAAGAAGAAAATAGAATCAAGCACCAAAAACCCTAAAGTGGCCGAATTCTATAAGTCCACATATATAGGTGGCAAAATTTTCTTTCTCTCTTTCTATTAGGGTGGCCGAAAATAATAACCTAAAAGGGACTAGGGTTGCCGCAATACTCAAGCCAAAAAGGAGTTTGTATTGCACCCTAATTCCTATTTAGTTTAAGACTCCCAAACCCTAATCCAACTCATAAATCTTTTATTCTTTTATTTGACTAAATAAAAAGACTTCTTATTTGATTAAATAAAAAAAATTAATTATTTATTTTCTTGTCAAACAAGTCTTTTAATTTAAGTATACTACTACCAATAGTATACCTTTAGGAATCATATTTCCTAATCAGAAAAGATTTGTTTCTTAATTAAACAATTAATTAATAAATTAATTAATTCTTATTTAATTAAACAATGAAACAAAATAATATATTAGGTTAATTAATTCACCTTTGCCGCCCCACTTAAAATAAATGGGCTATATATTATTTTCTTATTTCATTTAATCCATTGGACTTTAAATAAAAAGCCCACATGTGAACTAGACTCATTCTTACTAAAAGAAACAAGCCCACATGTCATTCATTAATATATAAATATAATTGAGCAGCCCATTACATAAATAATGTACAAATTATGTTCTTAATATATTAAATGCAATTCTAGATGGACCCTTAAATTGGTCCGGTAGAATATATCAAGTGATCCATGCAAGTCCGTGTGGATTGGGGATCTTGGTGGGCTATCTAAATTTAAGCTTCAATAGACATAACCTAATCACAATCAACAAATGATTCACTTAGGTCCGATCCATTAATTTTAACTCATTCCACTAAAGAGCTAAAATTGAACTCTTAAATAAAGATAGAAAAGGAAGATGTTTCCTCATTCATACCCTAGACAATCATGTTGGAGATAGTGTATCCTCGTGATTAATATCAGTAATCGCCAAGAGTTCATAGACCGCCTATAACTCTCCAAGTTACCATATTTACTCATATGACCACGTTTTGAACTTGGATATTTTGACTTGTCCAGAAGCCATGTTTTCAATAGACACTATCGAAAACTCAACGTTGAGATTTAATATCCAATTACCTCAAAACATCCATATGATGATATTATACTCTCATTTGATAAATGGAGCCACGATGTCCATATCTATAAATGAAGTCATGTATCGATTAACAAATGAATATCACCAAACTATCGAGGATAGACTATGCGATATAATCGTACTCATTGATAACTCAAATGATATCACTTGCAACCATAAGTACATCATTTATCTCAGGATTAAGATAGACTCTCCGATTGTCCTGATAATGAAATGACTTTTATCTACTGACGGTTATAGATAAAGTATTTCATTGTGATCCAGTTCAATGCACCCAGTGCACTAGATTCTTTTGCTCGAAGACACTCCGATGATTTTTTGACTCATCATATCTCATTTGATCCCACTCAAATGCTAGCAAAAGAATTCTACAACTTTAACAAGATAAAGGTGCCCAACCTTTAGCTTAAGTTGTGAACAATATTCAAGACTAACTAAAGAATTGTGTCTACCACATACATATCCAGATGTACGAACAATTCTTCTTTTCTCATAGTCTTTAGACCTTATGATTATTTACTTTGACAATTATAATATTAAACTATAAATGCTATAAGATTTGTTTAAACCAAAAATCACTTTATTAATATGAAAAAGATTGTTAATTACAATATTACACTCTTGCTATTGAGCATAATCTTAACATCTAGTTAGACTTTGATTAGGTTTGATTATGAAGTTATCTTTCTCAATATCATTCATCATACATATACATACATATAGAAGAAGAAACCCCAAGGTAATTGAAGGTTATAAAAGAAGAAAACACAAAGATAAAACAACTACCTATGATTCACGAGCTGGTTCGGTTTTAAAGGTGAAGCCACTAGAAAACGCGATCAAACAGCTGCCAAACCACTTGGAAAAGGTAGAGAACTTGATTATGAAGATTTTCAAACTTGAATCACTCAATTCTGACTTCGTATGAGAAAGTTAGGGTGTTTGGAAGGTGAGAAAGCTTGAGAGAAAATTCTGCACTTGCATTTTCTAATTTTTCTTCTGAAATGAAATGGAAGGGAAAGGAGGACACTTAAATGAAATCGAGAGAGGGAAAGATTGGAAAAATGAGAGTGTGCCACCTCAGCAGCCCATGAGGGGTGCGTGAGCCTCATGGGGCAGAGAGGTGTGTGGGCCGTGAGGCTCACAGCCTACTCACGCACCTCTCCTAGCTTGGCCATTGGCCAAGCTTGCTTCCCTCGCATTCTTCGGCCGTATCCAGGCCTTCGAACTCTGAATTTGAATCCGTATTTAGATTACAAATCATGACTCCCTCATGCACAAGGACAACTATGAAACTTTGACAAAAGGTTGAGAATTTGACTTGGTATACGACGACAAAGACAACTCGACGAATAAGAACGTAAAGTAGCGTAACATCCTAGTTTGGACTCGAAACCTAATGAGTGAGTAACCAAAATGACTGGGACTCAATAAAAAATCATATGAGGTCATGTTCAAGTCCAAAAACAATAACATGGAAACAAATAAACACAAGATCACAAATGTATGCCATTTCCTAGACATAGTCCTAGAACATGCAATTTCACAATGTTTATCAAATTAAATCTAATGCATGTGCATACTATGTTAAGTGTGTGAATGTGTTATAAAAATGGTGTACAACTATGTAAGGACACAAATAAATGTCATGTGTGTGTGTGTGTGTGTACCTATGCCTTGTAAAAAGAATGAGGTCAATTATACCTTTGTTGAGCAATGTAGCTTATTCCCCTTTCAAGACACCATCTTGTATAAATCGTGGCGAAGTCTTTCTTTGAATCTTTGAATCTTTGAATCTTTGAATCACCATTTCTAAGACGACTAACCAATACAAGAAAAACATCATTTTGATATGGAATATATACCAAGACAAACCAAAAACCTAACAGCCTACAAAAAGGAAAAGGTGAGTACCTCCCATAGAATTAAACTAGACAAAGAAGAAGACTGAGAATAATGTTAGGATTATGCTCAATAGCAAGAGTGTAATATTGTAATTAACAATCTTTTTCATATTAATAAAGTGATTTCTGGTTTAAACAAATCTTATAGCATTTATAGTTTAATAATTGTCAAAGTAAATAATCATAAGGTCTAAAGACCATGAGAAAAGAAGAATTGTTCGTACATCTGGATATGTATGTGGTAGACACAATTCTTTAGTTAGTCTTGAATATTGTTCACAACTTAAGTTAAAGGTTGGGCACCTTTATCTTGTTAAAGTTGTAGAATTCTTTTGCTAGCATTTGAGTGGGATCAAATGAGATATGATGAGTCTAAAATCATCGGAGTGTCTTCGAGCAAAAGAATCTAGTGCACTGGGTGCATTGAACTAGATCACAATGAAATACTTTATCTATAACCGTCAGTAGATAAAAGTAATTTCATTATCAGGACAATCGGAGAGTCTATCTTAACCCTGAAATAAATGATGGACTTATGGTTGCAAGTGATATCATTTGAGTTATCAATGAGTACGATTATATCGCATAGTCTATCCTCGATAGTTTGGTGATATTCATTTGTTAATCGATAGAGGACTTCATTTATAGATATGGACATCGTGGCTCCATTTATCAAATGAGAGTATAATATCATCATATGGATGTTTTGAGGTAATTGGATATTAAATCTCAACGTTGAGTTTTCGATAGTGTCTATTGAAAACATGGCTTCTGGACAAGTCAAAATATCCAAGTTCAAAACGTGGTCATATGAGTAAATATGGTAACTTGGAGAGTTATAGGCGGTCTATGAACTCTTGGCGATTACTGATATTAATCACGAGGATACACTATCTCCAATATGATTGTCTAGGGTATGAATGAGGAAACATCTTCCTTTTCTGTCTTTATTTAAGAGTTCAATTTTAGCTCTTTAGTGGAATGAGTTAAAATTAATGGATCGGACCTAAGTGAATCATTTGTTGATTGTGATTAGGTTATGTCTATTGAAGCTTAAATTTAGATAGCCCGCCAAGATTCCCAATCCACACGGACTTGCATGGATCACTTGATATATTCTACCGGACCAATTTATGGTCCATCTAGAATTGCATTTAATATATTAAGAATATAATTTGCACATTATTTATGTAATGGGCTGCTCAATTATATTTATATATTAATGGATGACATGTGGACTTGTTTCTTTTAGTAAGAATGGGTCTAGTTCACATGTGGGCTTTTTATTTAAAGTCCTATGGATTTAATGAAATAAGAAAATAATATTTGGCCCAATATTTTTTATATGGGGCGGCAAGGTGACTAATTAACCTTAAATATTATTTTGTTTCATTGTTTAATTAAATAATAATTAATTAATTTATTAATTAATTGTTTAATTAAGAAACAAATCTTTTCTGATTATGAAATATGATTCCTATTGGTATACTATTGGTAGTAGTATACTTAAATTAAAAGACTTGTTTGACAAGGAAATAAATAATTAATTTTATTTATTTAATCAAATAAGAAGTCTTTTTATTTTAGTCAAATAAGGAATAAAAGATTTATGAGTTTGATTAGGGTTTGGAAGTCTTAAACTAAGAAGTGAATTAGGGTGCAACTAAAACTCCTTTGGAGTGAAAATTGCGGCAACCCTAGTCTTTTTGGTAGAGAGAATTCGGCCACCCTTAAAAGAAAAAGAAGAGAATTTCGGCCAAGGGGTTTTAATGTGCAGAATTTTATTTTTCTTCTTCTTCTAAACTCATAGATAGAGAGCTTTTATTCTACTAAAAACAAAAGGGAAACATAGATTATTCTTTGATGGTATTCTAGTTGCTTATTCTTCAATGAGCTTGTGAATACTACATCGATCAAGGTTCACGCGAGTTTCGATCACAAGATTGAGAACTCAAAAGTGACCGGAATAATCTTAGGTTTCTCTTGATTATTTTTGTGACTAACGAATAAGAGAAAAGTTTGTTTTATCCAATCACAGGCTTGCAATTCAAAGAAGAGGGAGACCACGCTCCTAGGTGATCCACGTTCGTGCTAGGATTGAAGATCTTGCGGATTACCATCGACGTAAGTCAATCGGATCACGCGACAAGAGGTATTAATCTTTTGTTAAATATTATATATCTTTAATTGATTAAAAGGGTTTAAGGTTCATAAAAGGAAAAATTTTAAAAGCTACTCAAACTATTTTTTTAGTCACGCTTCCGCTGCGGGTATATTTTTCCCTACAAATAATACCTCGGCTAAGAGAGCAGCTCCCTTTGTGACCATGAGATCCACAAGCATAGAAGACATAGCCTATAAACTATCACTAGGGCACGTGGCTATGAATCAGGATAGCACCTCATCCTGACTGCCACCCCACGACTGCGAGCTTGAAGGAAGATTAGCATGAGGAGTGGTCATGGTACCAACACCCCTCTCTCTTTCCACCCTAAGTGGAAGCCTGGCATGTACAGATGGAGGAGGAGGAGGAGAAGAAGCAGCCTATGAAGGTCCAACAACAGGGGTAGCCGTAGCCTGTCTTTGAACCTGGCCTAAAGAACCCCGGATCCTTGCAGCCTTTACTGCCATCTCTGCCAAGGTAGATACTGAAGCAGGAGGACGAAGGGGAGACCTTGATATAGCCAGAGGTGGAACTGTTGCAAGCTGGTTGGACCCAGACGGGGCACTGGTACTGGTACCAGAAAGGACATGGGATGCATCATGAGAGGTCTTTTGAAGCACCGGTCCTGATGAAGAAGGAGAGGAAGGTGGAAGAGCTTCTGCAGAGACTGACAAGAGAAAAGTTAGTACTAGGTATAAAGATTTATAAACTAAAAAGAAGCAAGGGGAAAGAAGCTACATACCCTGATAAGCAAGGGAAACCCTAAGGTAACGGTCTACCCTATCAGCCTTGAAGGCATTAAAAGTGAGGAACTTCATGTTCATATAGGATCGGGCTATGATATTCTTCAGGATGCCTTTTGCCTCCACGGAGATAGTCCATTTATCCCATTGATCTCTCCCACTAAACTGAGTGAGGACCTAGAATTCAGACTCGCCAATATGTAGTGAGCTACCCCAATCCCCTCCTACGATAACCCAGTCATCACGCCAAGGACGATTGAACTTCTTGTTGGCTCCAGGAACTGTGAACCTTAGGGGATTGTTTGACCTTAGGTAGAATTTGCCATTTGGACCAGGCGTCAGTGTCGCCACTTGAAAGATATACTGGATCTCGTCGAGACTCGGTTCCTAGTCACTTGATCCATCTCACATTGCTCTCTACAGAGCACCAAGAATCTAGTCAACTGCTTCCAGAACCCTAGTGCAAGCTGAAGTAGAGCAAGCTAAAGAGCATGAAACGCCCTATGAAAAGTGGGGTGGAGGGATAGCTTGACCCTGTATTCAAAGGCAACAACATGAATGGGGAAATTGCCTACGAGGGGGAGTACACATCATACCCTCAATGTGGAAGAGAAAAGGTGATGTCATCAGCAATCTGGTAGTCCCTTCTCAGTCGTGCAAGGGTGTCAACAGTGCTGACGGAATCAAGAATAATCTGAAAATCATGGTAAAGAGAAGGGCCTCCTCCTACCACTACCTAAGCATTTACAGCTAAGTCATCCTCCCTTCCAGCCTCGACGGCTTCGTCACTCTCCTCTTAGTTAATAAGTTCGACCGGAGCATTGGGCCTGTTGTAGAAGCCCGACCCAATAGTAATATTCCTGTTTGAAACTCCCAGTGGTGTCGCCTCCATCTCGACCCCTCTTTTTAAGAACTAATTGGGAGTTGTCAACTGAATCCTCACCAACTTGGTTGAAGATTTTATCAAGACTATTAAAAGACTTTGTTGGAGAAGACATTGTTGGAACTTGAAGGAAGGAGAGAAAGATTTTTTCTGGGTTCTTAAAAATAGAAGAAGGTTTGCTGGGTTAAAAAGAGAAAGTTGGGTTTGCTTTTTGAAATTTGAATCAGTGTGAGTGAATGAAGAAGAAAGACGAGGTATCTATAGAGAAAGGCAGACGGTTACCGGAATAAAAAAGAAAAGGGGAGTTAATGACCGGAGACGTGGAACTGACAGTTTCGAGAAAATCGTGCAAAAAAAACGTCTCATTCAAACAAGCAGGTCACTTCTTGCCTGACACGTGGATAATTCATTAAATGCAGGCGTGCCAAAGAGGGACTTCCTCCTGGACAGTGGAAACCAACCATTCAAGATGGATTAAATCCTTCAAGTATTGCAGGTATCCTAACCCAAACCCCAACCAAGTACCGATGTTCAAGTTAGGGGGGATTTCTGTTAACCGCCTAAAAAAGCAGGGGTCCAAAGAAGAATTTTCTATCCTTGCAAAAACCATGTGAAGTAGAAGGGCACTATAAGAAGCATCCAACTACCCTAGGAAGAAGCCAAGATCGGTATACCAAGATATGCCATCTGTGAATCGAGATCGGGATCAGGATCACCCAGATCCCCAGGTACTAGGAAACATTGAAGTCAAAGTCTAGAGGACCCCGCTAGCACACTATCATGGTTCCTTGATACCCAAGGACTACTAGTACCACGATCCAGTGACGTACTATACCCTGGTATCACAATTTCCTCATATGACCAGTCTACCAAGTAGCAAGAATTATGATATATCAAAAAAGAAGGCTATCTAGGAAAGAGGACCGGTACACCAAGAGATCAAAACCATGCTATAAGAAGAACAATATGCGTCAACATCTGAATACAAGGAAAGTTTACTTTTCCTGCCATTTGTAAACTCTATTTAAAATGGGATTGGTAAACTCTGTCAATTTCGCCAAGAAGGGAAACAAATCACCTGATTTTGGGATCATTCCCGTGCCTAAACAAAGCTACCATCCCTTTGATTGCTAAACTGATTAAGTGAATTGATGGAGTGGACATCAAGAAAAGGGACCTATAAATCACAAGACTCTCGAAAGAGAGAGGGGCGAATTCAATACCGAATTTTGATCACAGATTTTCTACTTATCGACTAGCATGAGATCGCCATTGCCTATTGTGTCTGAAATTCCATACCTAAACCTCCCATATATCCTCATTGTATCATTCAAATTGTGTATTATTTATCAATGAAATAGTACTATTCTTTTGTTTTGATAATGCATACATTGTGTTAATTGGAATTTTACCCCTTTGACATTTTCCCGTTAACAACACGTTTGACTATTGACTAACAGATCCATCTAACGGTGGAGGATGTTTATGTAACAATTTTCAAATATTGAGGGAAATTTGTGCGTATATGGCCAAAACCTCCATATCTGTGCAATTTTATCAAACCTCAGGGGATGTTTGTGCAATTCCCCAATATTTATCAAACAATAATGCTAAACATCCCACCTACAATCCCACCATTTTTATCCCAAAACACGTGGCAACTGAGATGTCACTTGGTAAATGAATATATAGGTATGAAAGATAAAAACATCTCCAATGTAAAAGTGGTTTGCATACTAATAATTGTTGACATGGCAACAATGTCAAGGGACTTGCTTCCTATGTGGCATAAAAATAGACTTGATAGACAATCAACTTAAAATTTGGTCTCCAATGCTTCCGTCTAAAATACAATTTTTTTAATGACGTGTCCATTTTTTTTTCCTGTTTTATTTTTTTTATTTTATTTTCTTACCAAAAATATATGAAAAATTAATGTCAGTTTTAAATGTTTGCTGAGTCAACCTAAAAAAAAGTTGTGCAACAGACCATCTGAAAGTTGACGGTCATGTTGACAATGTCTAATATTTTTTTTGCCACGTCAGCTTGAGGTTGAATATGCACTGCTGCATTTGAGACACAATTATTAACATAATGTCTGTTTATCCTACGTGGCATCTCTTTTTAATTAATTAATGTATATCCACCCATCAAGTAATACCTCAACTGCCACGTGTGTTGGGATAAAAATAGTTGGATTATAGGCTTGATGTTTAGCGTTACTATTTATCAAATCTTAGCGCAATGTAAAAAAAAAAAAAAAAAAAAAAAAAAAAAAAAAAAGGGCGCAATGTATAAGAAATTTCTGGAAAATCAAAAAGTAAATTTTTAGTTCAAAAGAGTTGGTTTGTTAATTTAATTTTATTATCGAGCTTCTCATATTCTTCTTTTTTTCTTCACAACAGACCCGAAAAATCCAGTTCAATAGAGTTTGAAAAAATGGTGGTGATTCAACAGCAACAAGACTCTAAACAGAACTCTCCCAAACCATCATCGTCCGCCGATTCAACAGTCGATCAAAACGGCGACGGATTCGAAACAGCCAGCGAACGTGACGTCAGCGGCGACGAAAACGACCACGACCACGACCTGCAGTTTGCGCCACAGAAGCAAGAAGAAGAACGAGATCACAAAAACGACGCCGAATCGATACAGGTTTTCTAATTTTGAAGGAAAAAAAAAAACTTGTATATAACTTGTTTATTTGTTTTCTTGAAATATATGGATGGAAATGGGTGTTGGATGGTGCAGAGGGCATTATCGGAAGCCAGCGATGCGAAACTGGAAGGGAACAGACTGTTCGTAGAAGGCAATTACGAGGAGGCGTTGGTCAAGTATGAGGTGGCTTTGGGCGTGGCGTCAGGACCGGAAACTAACGAATTGCGCTCTGTTTGCCATTCGAATCGCGGGATATGTTTCTTCAAACTCGTGAGTTGTTATCATCAATTTAACCATTCAATACAAATGATTGCGTATTTGCCAAAAAAGAATGTAAATTTATAATTGCCATGGTATAAAACTGTATATTTGTTTTCGAACTAAAAGTCCAGTATAAAGCCTTGGTTTGGTAGTTCATATGAGTGGAAACTATGTTGATCGAGAATGGATCTTCTGCTGATAGTCATCTAAGATTCTTATTTTTTCATGATTTCTTCTTATTAGTAGTGAGTAATAGTTTAATTTGATCAGCCTTATCTTTTACCCATCACATTTTAATGTTGTGTAGTTATTGTATAGTTTAGAAATGAAGTCCAGTTGTGATGTTAAGATTGAGCTATGATGGGTTTGACAGAGTGAAGTTCAGAATTTCCATAAAAATTTATCATTTGCCATATTTCGCTTTTCATCCGTTGAAGTTGATTATTGATTCATTGAAATTGATGTTAATGTATATTCAGGAGAAATATGAGGATACTATCAGAGAATGCACAAAGGCATTGGAGCTAAATCCTACATATATGAAAGCTCTGGTAAAAAGAGGAGAGGCTTATGAAAAATGTGAAAAACTTGAAGAGGCTATTGTTGGTAAGATTTGATCATTATTGCAAGTTAAGATGATAATCTTCAATTAGTTTCGTTTTCTCTCTATCTTGGACTTTGTAGTGTTTCCTTGAATATAGACTCTCTTGTTTGTCCCTCAGGCTTTCAATAATTTATTTGCAATTCTCATGCCGATTTCATCACTGAAGTTACTTTCCTTTTTATTTATTTATTTTTATTTTTTTAATTTTTTTATGGTTTCTTCACTTCTACAATTGCAGATATGAAAAAGATCTTGGAATTGGATCCATCAAATGACCAAGCAAGGAGAGCCATTATCCGGTTAGAGCCATTGGCTGCAGAAAAACGAGAAAAGATGAAGGATGAGATGATTGGTAAGCTTGATAAATGATATTCTTGTGTGATAGAATGCTCTAACGCATTGAGCCTAAATATGTAGGAGATCATTTAATCACAAGGTAGTAGGTAGGACAACGACCCTGATATTTTGTAATAGTGTAAACCCTCAAGATAAAGAAGCTCCGTGTTATTTTTTTAGAGAAATTAAAGAAAAATATAATTACCTTGTTACTACAACTACTTATGTATTAAAAAAAAACTATCCATAATCTTAAAAGAAAACACTGAAAGTTGCCTGGACATTAGGATGCCTTAAAGTTGGTTTTCTACTTGGTTAACCCAGCACTTGGTGAAACTAGGAACTCAAGCTTAAAATCCAAAAAAAAAAAAGGACAAGAAAAAAAAAAAAAAAGCAAGCATGATTCTTTCCTGTTAGTCCACAATGGGATTGTGAAAAACTTCCTATTTGAGGTGCAAAAGTTGTAAGTTTGAATGTTTTAATTCTGCCTACACTAAAATTTATTTTGTATACTATCCTTTATTATATTCCACGGGCCTTGCATGATTTTGTGTCTTTGACTAATGATGGATTATGCTTGCTCACTTGTTCCGCTCTGGTATGTGTAGAACAATTTATACGTCCCTGTCATGTAATTTGTCATTTTGTGTGAATGGTGTTTATATGCACAAAAGTACACACAGGAACCAATGGGACTGTATAGATTCTTGAATTCAGCAAGAATGTATAGATTCTTGAATTCAGCAGGAAGACTATATTAATATATGTTCTGATGACCGTTTGATTACCTCTGTACTTGCTATGACAAATGTGCGGGCTGAGTTTAGGATTATAAATATGTAATGCTTTATTGTGCGGTTATAAATACTCAGATAACCATAAATGAAATTGTTTCTTGGTGTGCAGCAAAACTGAAAGATATGGGAAACTCCGTCCTGGGTCGTTTTGGAATGAGCGTGGACAACTTCAAAGCTGTTAAAGATCCAAACACTGGCTCCTATTCTATTTCGTTCCAACGTTAGTATGGTTCAATATTTGTTTATTTCTTTCGTCCTGAACATACAATGCGAGATAGAATGATACAAGATACGAGCCTGGGACATTATTTTGTATGCAAGATTAAATGAATGATTACAAACCGTTTGTGTTTATGTGATGCCATTTCCTTAATTGTATTGGACTTTTGTAAATTGACAGTCTCTACACAAATCATGCATGTTTCACCAGTAGCCTCCTCACCACTCTTATATATGTACAGCTTTACTTGATTGCTCATATGACCAAATATCCTTTTCCCAAAGGAGATATTACTATATTACCACATGATGCAATTTTCTTTACTGTCCATCTGTAGATTATAAATTTCGATTATATTAGATGAAATGTACGTATGTGAAAAGTGTGTGAGCATGAAAAAAGGCCTAGGAAACCAAGTATTAGTAGACTGAAATTTTGAACCTGGGAAATACATAGTAGAGAGACTGGGCAACTCTGTATGCAACTTTAGCCATTAATTCTTTGAAGTAGACACCCTCTGGAACTGAAATGTTAAATCATTCTATTGTAAATTAAACAAGAGTAGGAATTCTAAGGTGGCAAAATCTGCTCGAAAGCATAGGAACCGGACAGATTTTGATTCTGGATTGTTGTTTGGCCATGGCTGCCATTTGCACATTAGTCGGGTGTGTAACCAGCAGGCTCAAAAATGTAAGAGGTCACCTCCCCAGTTGTTGCTATCGCTATCGCGTCATTGTATAAACTATCCATAATCACAGCCTCGTTTGAACACTTCAATTTTATCAACCACATTACTAGCAGACACTTCTGCCATGTAACTATTGATTTCTATCCAGATTGAAAATTCCATCCAGTGACTCAAAATACTGAATGGGAGGTCTGAAACACAAAGCTAACAAAATCAAAAAGTAATTGTAGACATCAAGAAATAGTGTCCTACGAAAAAATTATGAGGCCTAGAAAAGATTTTTGTCAATGAAAATACCATCCTTGTGTTATTATACCTGTATCTGGATGTTGTCTCTCAGAAAACAAACCAGGCTAAGGTTTTGCCACAACATTAAATCAGCTTCAGGGATAGCAACTACTTTTGCAGCTTCTTTGAGAGGTATACACCGATCAGCACCCACCCGATTACAGTTTCAGACAATAAAAATCAGCTTAGGAGCAAACAAAGTCTAGACATAGGAATTACACTATAACCCTTTGGAAACTCAGTCTGGAAAATGATCGTTGATACCTGTTGGAGATGGGTATATATCTGAATATTTCTCGGAGGGTTCCTTCGGACCTTCCCTCATCCACCGAATAAGTTACCGGAGTCACCGACCTTCGTCTGCAAGTTTCCATCGGAGATGCGAAGCCTACTGTGGAGACCTTCGGAGTCATCCTCTGATGGACCGACAAAAGCAGTAATGACAGGGTGACTTGGCAGGGCAGTACCAATGAAGAGCCGACACGACACCCCTCCATCTGTCAAAAGGGGAACCTATATAAACCCTACTTTTTACCTTTTTTAAGGGGACTGGAAAGTAGATAAATGGACAAGACATTGTAAAATATAGATTTTGAGGGATTTCAGTTGGTTTTCTTTGGGAAAGTGTTGATCCCTATAATGTCCACCCTCACTTAATCCTTTAGAACAAAGATTGAATAAGATATCCTCATTTATTCTTATTATTGTAATTATTGCCTCCCGGACCTCTGGGATTCTTTATCAGAAGCACATTTTTACACTAAACAATTGGCACTAGAAAGAGGGGAAGAAACCAGCACCCCCGCAGGATAAATGAACCAATACCCCAGTGTCGATCTCGGGCTACGACAGCCCAGGGATCAGGAGAACGAACCACAACCACCGTTGCAGCAATATCCTCTTGGCCCTGAGGCGGCATTTGCACCACAAAATCCATCAAACCAGACGGGTGACCAGTACCGGCAGCAACAAAACCCTAGATATTACCCGTATCAAATGTAATATGCACCAAAGATGTATCATCCGGGATATCACGGCTACCCCCAACTTTACCCACCAGCACCTCCTCAGACGTACTACGCTCAAGCACCTCCTCCCTCACATTACCCACCGGCGATGTGTATCCCTCTGCAAACACAACAATTCTTGCCATAGCAGGATGACCTAACGATACGAGGCATTACTAGTAGAATCGATGCAATCGCTCAGAATGTGACCAGAGTATTCAACATTGTTGATGGTGGGAGCCTCTAAGGAGATTCAGATGAGGCAGATTCTTGAACGAATGCCAACCCTCCGAGAGAGCGGAGAACCAGACCTCAACGAACAGTACAAATTCTCGAAGAAAACCCAAGGGGAGATGCTCCGCATAGGGCCACCGGAACAACGAAGAGCCGAGAAGAGTGAGACGATATCGTCCAAGAAGAAATACCACGGAGAACTCGACACAGACAAGATGTGGGGAGAACGGACTATCCCAATAGAGAAACGGAACCAAATACGTTAGCCGAGGAAGAAGCCTTTCGTGCCCTTCAGAAGCAGTTGGCGAATATTCAAGAGCAGATGCACTTCAGCCATCACCGTCATACCACTAATCGAAAGAGCCCGTTTTCAGAGAACATCACCTCTGTGCCCATCCCAAACAATATTAAACTCCCTTGGAAGGATATGTGCGGCTTCTCCGGAACGGGGGATCCCGAGGATCATCTCAACACATATCTGGATTGGATGAACATGCAAACCGTCTCCGACGCAGTGAAGTGCAGGATCTTCCCATTGACCTTATCTGCAGAAGCAAGGACGTGGTATGGTAATCTCAAAAGGCAAAGCATATCCTCCTTCCACGAGCTTTCGAAGGAGTTTCGTAGCAGCTTTGCTTCGAGCCGGAGAAGGCGCAGACACATGGTCCACTTAAACTCTATCGGACAAAAGGATACCGAGACAACCAGGGACTACATGAAGAAATTCGATGAGGCCGCTAGGCAAGTACAGGGTTTTAACGAGGTAGGAGCCGTCATGGCGTTCTCACAAGGCCTTCTTCAAGGGAGGCTAAGTTGGTCCCTATCCAAGCGAGGCCCGTCCACATATCGGGAACTTATGGAGATAGCCGAGAAGTACGCTACAGCAGAAGATATCACCCGAACAAAGACTGAGGACATGACTTTAGGATCCTCAAAATCATCAGGGCAACCAAGGAAGTGGACGAAGTCATATTCGGACAAAGAAATGGAGCATTAAGCCTTCAGACTAGTGAAATACCGGATCTAACGATACTCTCGCGGCACCCCCTCCGAGGGGAAGGTTTGAGAGGTATACCCCCCTAAAGCACTCAATGGACAAAGTATTCGAGATTGCCGGTAAGAGTGGTTTACTTCGGACACCTAAGCCAATGCGTGTGCCACCGGACAAAAGGAACAAGAAACTCCACTGTAAGTTCTATCAGGATCATGGCCATGAGACGAGGGACTGTATTTCTCTGCGAGATCAGGTTGAAGAGCTCATTCAGAGCGGGAAATTAAGGGGGTGTTTAAAGCAGAGGGACGTCACTCCGGCCGCGTCACGGAATAAAGGTGCTCCGAAAGGAAACCCCCGCTACAACCACAACTCGGATGATGACGAACCAATCAACTTCATCCTTACGGAGTCTCTCTCAAGAGATTAGTCGTCATCCTCTCAGGACAGTACCCCGGCTTCCATATGCCTCACTTCTACTCCCGAAGATCATCCCGGTATCTAGGATCCCATTTCTTTTTCCCCTTCCGACTCGAACAGAGTCCGCTATCCTCATTGTGACACCCTTATCATATCAGTTAAAATCGGAAACAGGATTGTAAGAAGGACGTTGATTGATCATGGGAGTTCGTTGGATATAATCCATTGGGATTCGTTATAGAAATTGGGCTACACACTGCAACAACTTCAAGCCTTCAAGTACTACATCAGAGGAATCGGAGGACATCGAGCCAGACCAATTGGTCAAATTGAACTGCCAGTATGCTTCGGCACTAGGCTATGTATTCGGACCGTATGGGTCACCTTCCAGGTCGTCGACATACCTTTTCCGTTTAACCTTCTGATTGGACGACCGATGATGTACGCCCTCAAAGCAGCGACCAGTGTCTACTCATTGAAAATGAAGTTTCCTAATGATATGGGCCCAGGAGAGTCTTGCGCAGATTAGGAGTAATACAAGAGATGTATTCAAATAGGCTCCAATCACGTGTTGACGGTATGCAACGGCTTAGCAACTATGCCCGAGTCGAGACGAATGCCTCGATCTAGGAAGCCCAAAGGAAAGTCTTACATTGGCGAAGCCGAATATCAAGGTCTCGAGAATGTCCCGAAGGAAGAGATCACGGTAACAAGTTTGGACCCCTAGGAAGTTGGTTTGAGGCCATCGGGGGATCCCACCGAAACCCTAACTAAAGTAACCCTCCACCCAGAGGATCCCAAGAAGACAGTTATGATAGGCTTCGATTTATCTCCGCACATCCGGGACGAATTGGTAAAGCTCCTATTGGAGTTCTCGGACATATTTGCTTGGTCCCACTCTGATATGCCCAGAATTGACCTAGCAACTATATCCCACTCATTGGTTGTAGACCCCGCTTTAAACCAGTGTCCCAAAGAAGGTCTTTCAATACCAAGAGGTATCAAGCAATAGCTACCGAGATAGACAAGTTGCTCATGGCAGGTTTCATTAGGGATATCGATTATAATGAATGGCTTTCAAACGTGATCTTAGTCAAAAAGAAAGACGAAAGATGGAGGATGTGTGTCGACTTTACTGATCTGAATAGGGCCTGCCCCAAAGACAGCTTCCCCCTCCCAAGGATAGACCAGCTTGTGGACGCGACCTCTGGACATGCTCTACTAAGCTTTATGGATGCGTACTCTGGCTACAACCAGATTCGGATGAATGCGGAGGACGAACCTAAGACCGCATTCGTCACTGACCGAGGGGTTTATTGTTACCGAGTGATGCCCTTCGGATTGAAAAATGTTGGAGCAATGTATCAGAGGTTGGTCAATCGGATGTTCGCCAATCAGCTCGGAAGAACGATGGAAGTGTACGTAGACGACATGCTGACCAAATCTATCACCTCAGGCCAACACACACAAGACCTCCGAGAGACATTCACTATACTCAGGCAATACCACATGCGCTTAAAGCCAACGAAGTGCGCCTTCGGGGTGGCATCAAGGAAGTTCCTCTGATTCATGGTGCATTAAAGTGGAATTCAGGCCAACCCAGACAAAATCTAGGCTGTAATAAGCGTAACACCTCCGAAGAAGTCTAAAGATATTCAGAGACTCAACGGCATGATCGTATACCTCTCCCGCTTCATATCCAAACTTACAGACAAATGTCTCCCCTTTTTTAAGGCTTTGAAAACAAAGGGGGATTTCAGCTGGACTCCCGAGTGTCATTCGGCCTTGGAAAGGTTGAAAATTTACCTTCAGAGGCCACCAATGCTATCAAAACCAACCAACGGAGAGGTACTCTTCCTATATATAGTTGTTTCGGAGGCTTCTGTCAGCTCTATACCGGTCAGACAAGACGGACCTTCCCAGAGGCCTGTTTACTATGTCAGCAAAGGAATGACTGGTCCGGAAACCCGGTACCCGGAGATTGAGAAACTAGTGCTCTGCCTGATGGTGGGGGCTAGGAAACTTCGACCGTACTTCTAATCTCATCCTATTACCATCTTGACCAACTATCCCCTACGACAAGTCCTCCAGAAATCGGATTCCGTCGGGAGACTCGTAAAATGGGCAATCGAACTCAACGAATTTGAGGTTAACTTCAGACCCCGACTCGCAGTCAAGGGACAGGTCATTGCAGATTTCCTGGCAGAATTCTCGGATACAGACGTGATGTCAGTGACCACCAAGATTGCACATCTGTGGGAGATGTATGTGGACGGTTCCTCTAACCGGCACGGTAACGGCATAAGGATAGTAATCAAAACCCCTAATGGATGTATGACCTAAACTGCACTCCGCTTTGACTTCAAAGCCACCAATAACATAGCTGAGTATGAAGTATTGACCACCGGCCTCAAAATAATCCACAGCATGGGGGTGAAACATGTAGTGGTATACAGTGACTCTCAGTTAGTAGTCAATCAGGTCAATGAGAACTACCAAGCCAGAGATACCGAGATGATCAAGTACCAAGAGGAGGTAAAAACGCTCTTCGCAATGTTCATCCATTGCAGCATCCTCCGGATACTACGAGATCGCAACTCCCAGGCAGACGTGCTCGCCAAACTGGCATCAACCTCCGATATGAAACTACTGAGAACTGTGACTATATTCAGACTCCTATAACCAAGCATCACGGAGGACTCATCCGCCCATGTGCTAATCCCCGAATACTGATCGGAGTCCGAGTCATCGATGAGCTGATCGAACCAAAATTGGTATGATTTTGGCCCCCATTTCCTTCTCCTTTTGTTTGATTCTTGGGCATTATTCTATGGATTAATGGTGTTAATTAAGTATTTTCAGGTATTTATAGAATTCAGGGGCATTGGAGTAATTTTGGTCATTTGGGGGTAAAAGCGTAAATTAGTGAAGGAAGATTGAAGATGTGGTAATATTTGAAGAGAACAGGGGAGCAGTATGTAATTTGCCACGTAAAGAAGAGAGGTCTTGCCACGTCACATCAATACGGTGCGTTTTGCTTAAGAGAAAAGATTGGGCTGCTAAGTGAACCCCAGCTGCATCCTTTTTGCATCCCTTGTGCAAGCCCAAAATGGCCCAAGCCTCATCAGTTATGAAACGCAGCGCTTCATTTTAAATGGGCAAATCATATGGCCCAACGCAAGGCCCAATACTCTATCCCATCAGATCTGGGCATGTCCAAACGGGCACCATGTGCAAGCCCAAATGCAGCCCAAAAATCACGCCCAAACCTAATTTGCTGCAGCCCATTGCACCCCATCTAATTGCTGAATGCACCCCTCTTCACCTGTTCATCTTCTCCTTCAGCGAGCAGTAGCCATGGCACAACAAACCCTAATCGCGCCACCGCTCGTTCTAGCCGGAAAATGACCCACCGTCGACAGGTTTCGGTCCCAAAATGATGGCCATCTGAGCGGCTGCCCAGTCATATGAGGTCCGGCCCTCTAATCGGTCAGAATTCGACACTCCAATTCAAGCCCCAATCACGCCTTAAAATCCCCATTTTGCCCCTAGGTCGCCATTTGGCCATCCGGAGTCGCCATGGCGACAGGGAGTTGATTTCCACACCTGATGAGGTCGCCATTTGCATCCCCAAGGTCACCATTTGTGACCAAACCGCGACCTCCCCTATGTTTAGCGCTGATTGGCTGAAATTGACAGGAAAATTACAGAAAGGTCCCCTAAAGGGGCCAAAATGGTAATTTAACAAGTACATGGGGTGTTTTGGTAATTTTACCATCCGTGACCTAATTCAAAAATACTATTGAAAATAGATACTTGCGTGTGTCTAAACAACCTAGAGGGGGGGTGAATGGGTTGTTAATCCGTTATTACCAAATTTTCAGATTAGTCAATATTACAAATAAAACCTCAATCACACAAACAATAAAATCAAGTATAAAATGCGGAAATTAAAGAATACTTGATTTTTACGTGGAAACCCACACGGGGAAAAAACCACGGGCTGTTATGTGCGCCACACACGGTCAACGAAATCTACTATATTGAAAGGAATTTACACCCTCAATTGATTCTCGGACTCTCACCCTAGATAACTTCAGGCTATGGACACTACCACTCGTCACTCTTGGTTCAATCCCTAGTGATATCCCCTGATACACTACTCTTGGCGTGAGCAACTCCTAATCTACCCAGCAGGCCTTTTACAGTGGCACTCAACCAATTGCTTGAGCACTACCCATCGGTAACCACAAGACTTTCCTTACTTGTGCAACTTCACCTAGAAGCCACAAGACTTTGACTCATGAAGAGAATTAACAACCTATGTGAATATGTGATGATATTCAAGATGCAAATAATGCTAGGCTACACTAAATGCTTAACTAGATGTTATAATGCAAATCAACATCCTAGTTATCAACAAAGCCTGCATGCACATACATGAGGTCTCAATTAGTTGTAGAGATTTCTAACAACCTAATTGTCAACAAACAAAGTCAATTCAACACATGTTGTCAATAATCATGGCAATGACAATAAATGCAATTAACAAGTGCAATCAAGGAATTGTAAATCAAAATGCCAATCAACACATGTTGTCAATGAACATGGCTAGGACTATAAATGCAATAAACAAATGCAATCAATGAGTCCTACACATCAATGTCTAAATGAAAATCATATAGACTTAGCTAGAGTTATCAATCACAAAACAATCCTAGCTATCAAACAATGTCAACATGTCCAAACATGTGAACTCAATTAGTTGTAGAGAATTTCTACCAACATAATTGTCAATTAAATCCATAAGAACATTCAATAAAGCTTGACTAGATAAATAAACATTAATCTATCAACCTAATCATCAACAAATTTTACAAGAATGTTCTAGGGTTAGCTATTTAGGGAAAATCATCCTAATCATGTAAGCTATCACAAACAAAACCCAATCATGTCATAACTTCACTAAATATGCAATAAGAGTGAAGATTTACTAAACTAAGCAATAAAAGACATGTCTTGACTAAGATAGAACAATAAATGAAGATGTTGTGTTTGTTATACTTACCAAGTCATAAATGAAGAAGACCCATGGAAGATTGATGCATGAAACATGTTAGATACACATGGGTTTTGGGTTTGAAGAGTTAAAGAAGCAAGCTTGAAGCTTTCTCTCTCTAGGAAACTCTTAATCTCTCTCTAGGGTTGTGTATGTTTTGTTTCCTTGAATACAAATGAGAGAAAAAGATGTATTTGTAGTGTAGAGATGATAGCCCTATCAATTACAAGAATTTTGCTTCAAAAATGAGTCAAATCGGACTCCAAACGAGTGAGATATGGCCAAATTACGAAATAGGGTCGGAACCAGGCTTGCCGCGGTCTAGTCTGTCGCGGTCACCCAGCCACGGCACTATAACCGCGGCACAACAGAATTATTTCTGTCGCTAGCATGCCGCTGTCACCCAAGGCGGCACTTGAACCGCGGCGAAGCGTCACAGCACAAAGCTTGATTTTCAAGCGACTCAAAACATGACCAAATGACATCGAAACCTTTCATATAATATATCATTGGAAAGGTATGGAAGTCTACTTTCTACTCCAATTTATGGAATGACATTTCAATGTCTGTAGAAAAAGTTATGGTCAAAGGAGTGACCAAAGGTCAGAAACAGACAACAACAGAGTTGCCTTGTTTTGGTGGTCACTTTGGAGATTTCAAAACCAGTCCAAACGGTTATGAAATATTACAAATAATATATCGTTGGAAAGGTATAAGTGTCTATTTTTCCCAGACTTTTACAAAACTCAATTTGAAACTTTGTGTAAAAAGTTATGGTCACAAGACCATACAAAGATCAGTTTTGAAAAACATTTAAATCATTGAAATCCAATCTTTTGGAACTAGACACTTTACTCCAAATAACCAAACCAAATCTAACACTTATCCAAGAGAAGAATGAGACCTTCTCAAGTGGTCAACCATCGCGCTAAGACATGCACACCATCGTGCAAGCGCGGACGTTTTCGATCACACAAACGGAAACGAATTACACCACACTTAAGACTAACATGAAGTGCAAGTGTGGTTGTGAATAAATAACATGCATGGGAAAGGATAACATCATGAAAATCACCAAGCATGTGACACACAAAAGATATGAAATATATGAAAATGCATAAGTGTGATGATAAAGCATATAAAGAACACAATTAAGAGAAACACAAATGCAATCATATAAATGCAATGAAAGTGAGTGTGTGCTAAAAGACATAGATGCACGAATCAATGAAACACACATGCATGGTAACAAATGCAAGATAGATAAATATGCATGCAAGTGTGTGTGTGCACCTAATCTCTTCAAGAATCAAGTCAAGTGATATACCTATTGAAGCTCTTGATCTTGAAGTCATCGGGATGCTTGGAAGCTTGCCTTGATAATCATCAAGATGACCTAAGCTACCCACAACACAGTCATCCCCAATGTGGTATGTCATGAAATAAGCCAATCACAAAATAGAGGTCCTTACAACTATAAATTCATCCCTCTTTTCAATTTGAATACCAAGCCTATTCAAGCCTATTCTCTCCTACCAATCTCTTTTTCCTCCACTAATCATCTCTCAAATTCCTCCATTTCTATACTTTGACTTATCTTTTCCATCCAACCTCACACCAAATCTTGATTACTTCCCTAGACCATTCCTTCCCTACCATTTTCTCCATCACAAATCCTTTGTCACTCACCATAAGCCATCCACCTATCTAGACACATCCTCCTCTTCCATTCTTTGCAATTAGGAGCATCAAAGGAGAACAAGGATCAAGCACTAAAGAAGGTGGCCCAAGGGTGATTTCCTTACCATTTACTTGTTTCTATTTGATTGCTACTATGTGTAATTAAACCCCTAATCTAGGGGATTGATTTGATAAACATTTGGTTGTGGGTTTTTGCTTAAGCTTTGTAATGAATCTCTATATGTGTTCTATTTATTAATTCATTAGATTCTATTCATTATGTGATTGACTTGTATACCCACTTGTTAATTACAATCTTGTTTAGAATAACATGTTATATAATCACTCTTGGATTGACACACTTGAGTGATTAAGAACCCAATAAATAGGATAGATTAGTGGAGGGTATATCAACCACATTAATCTAAACCTAAATTGGTTAACATGTAGAGATTGCTCCTTAAAGTGGCTTAAAAAGCAATACCCATACCTACTTGCTAATCAATCAATTCCCTACCATCAACATTAATTGTTTACATCCATTTTTCTTATCAAGATTGTGAGTCTTCTATTTTTCATATCACCATATTTTTAGTTAGGTTAATTTTGTATGTATGTTTGATGGTTTGACAAACCATACACTCATTCATCATTTATGATTTATTTTATTGTTTATAGATTAGCTAATTAAATCAACATATTTCTCTAATTCCCTGTGGAACGAATTCTAAGCTTACCACAATACTCATTTGCAAAACTTAAAATATATTGTGTAAAGATTCATTTTATAAACATTCTTTTGGTTTATTGATTGGACGTGTTAGGTATGTCAAATTAAAACTATTGAAAATAATAAAAATCCAAAAATAGTAATATATAATTTAATATAAAATAAAATTGAATTAAGTAAACACAAAGTAATGATAGTTGAATAGAGAAAATGAATCGAAAAAGATGATAAAATAAATAAGGCAAAAAAATTAGAAGATAAAATTGAATTAATAAAGGTACATAAAAAATTGGAAGATAAAATTGAATTAAAGAAGTTCTATTTGCATGAGATGGGACTTGAACCACGCACTCTAAGCCTAAAAAGGTTGATTCAATACCCTTCATACTAACAGAAACTTCTTGTTAATGTTCTTAATAAGTATGTATATATACAATATACACAAAATCAATTGTTTTAAAAAAAAATTGAGGTAAGGCACGGGCCCTACCTAGTCTCCACGTGGGTCCGCCCCTGCATCTAGTGATTGCAACATAGAGATTTACACTTTCACCTACAACCTAAAAATATGCATATCATAAGTATATTGTTTGATACCAAATCACAACTATTAACTATAGTGAGCTATTGATGATCCTTACAATTGAAAGGGCGTGATTAATCAAACTATTGGAGGAAGTTGCTCCTTCTGGCTGCATATCAGAAATATATATTTTATAACATTCTTCATGTTACCGGTAGGAAATCTTAGAAAATGTATCACCTTGCAACCAATAAACCGAAAGAAAAGTTATTGAAAAGGAGGTAAATGTTCGAGAAAAAACCGAGATGTCAAGCCTCGTATCCTTCTGTTGACAAAAGCATCACAAAGAAGATATCTGATCCAATATCCCCATAACCCTCATAAAGACATATATAATTAATAAAAGAACACCAACTTCATTTTTTCTAGTCCATGGCTGAAAATTAATGAAACAAATTTGAAATTTCATAAAGTACCTACGAGTGCAGTCTGCTGCCACTTGGAAGTTAAAAAAGATGCTTTTTTATAAAACCTCACTTAAAACTATTGAAATCCACCACTATATAAAAATATGAGCGCGTGGGGTTAGCTTAGTTTTACGCGTCTGGCGTTTCTGTAGATTGAGATCTTGCGCTAGTCTTGGGCTAGCGCCCGCTCCTCCTTTCCTTTGGTTTTTTAGCTTTCCTCTTGCTTTCTTTTGCTGTTCTTCTTTGGTTATGGTAATTCCGAGTGAGGCTTTTCATTTCTCTGCTCAACAAATTCCCAGAAGCGACGGATTTGAAGATTCTGGGTTGAATTTAGGTACTGGAGGTAACACCAAACGTGCTAGAGCTGATTCTGACGTGCTTGGTCGTAACGATGTTGAAATTGCGATCCCTAGGACAGAAGATAGGGGAAGCTATAAAGCTAATTACTCATGAACATGTCTTGCCCTAGCTCTTGGACTGGCTCTGATTCTATCAGTGGGAAATTGAAAATTGAGCAAGATGATATTCTGGTTTCTGATGGTCCTGACCGGCCGCTAATGAAGCTCTCTCCTAAATTGAAAGATCAATTGTATATTCCTTGGGCCAATGCCTTAATTTTAAAAAATATGGGTAGAACTCATACCTTGAGTTTCATGACAACTAAATTATCACAGAAGTGGACTCTGGCTGGAAAGTGGCATCTGACTGATCTTGGAGAAGGTTATTTTGTGGCTCGATTTCAACTGAAAGAAGATCTTGATTACGTGCTCACTAGTGGGCCTTAGGTGATAACGAATCAGTATTTGGTGGTGCAGAGATGGAAGCCCAATTTTGTTCCAAGTGAAGATACGATTCAAAGTATGCCAATCTGGGTTAGGCTCTCTAAGTTACCTATGGAATGGATGGTATCGGATCTTCTATGGAGCATAGGTGGTATGTTGGGAAGAATGTGCAAGGTTGATCCAGTCACAATGAACCAAGCTCGGGGTAGGTTCGCTAGAATCTGTGTTGAAATGGATATTACCAAACCTCTCATAGGCTCTCTTAGTATTGAGAACTATAAGGGTGGAGTATGAAAGCCTTGGATTAGTTTGCTTTAAATGTGGAAGGTATAGGCATAGCAAGGATAGTTGTAGGGAAGGTGCTGAGGAACCAGTTTGTGAGGAGGCTATGGGCGAGGTTCAGAATTGTACTGAGAATGAGGTCTCTCCGTATGGACCATGGCTCCTAGTGTCGTATGGGAAACAAGGTAATAGGAATTTCAAAGGTAAATTGGGGAAAGGTGGAAATAACAATGCTGGTGGAAATAATAGCCATGTCTCTGCTGGTAATATGAATAGGTATAGGGCTGGTGGTAGTGCTAATCTTGGTTATGGTAGTAGTAATAGGAATGGTAGCAGTTCGGTTAGTTTTAATAGGAAGGTGGAAGGAGAATTCACTGAGGTTAATCATGGAAAGAAGGATAGTATGAAGAATGGAAGAGGTAGTAAGAATATGGATGGAGTAAACTTATCAGTAGGTAATAGAACTAGTGGGTCCAGATTTGAAGTCTTGAATGAGGAAGTGGAATCAACTGTGATTGAAGATAATTTGAATACAAATATGTGTTCTCAAGACGGTAACATTGCTATAGAGAAAGCAGTATTATTAAAGGTCACTAACTTAAATAAAAAACATATTGTTAAGCCATGGAAGGGGATCAAAAAAACTGCTAAAAAAAGCTGAGAAGCTAGGCATTAAGAAGATTTCTATCTAAGGTGCTGCCAGCTATCTTAAAGGAAATTTGGGCATGACAAAAATTCCCAGGACCAGTAATCTTCTTTCAAGCAAAAGAAACTGAGGGACAAGATAGTGCCAGTGTTCTCCGTTACTTTCATAAAGAAGTCCGAAACTTTGAAGATAAGTGTGGGGTAGTGGCTAATGATTGTCAAATGCAGACAAATCTAAGCAATCCTGGTATGCACATTGACAACAATTTTGCTGCAGTGGCCTCTAATTTAGAGGAGGCCATGGTAGTATTATCTGAATAGTGCATTCCCTTCCTTGTTTCCCCCAGTTATGATTTGTGTTTGGAATGTGAAGGGTGTTGGCAGGCAGGGGTTGAAACAAATTATGGTGTGTTCAATATTAATTTAGAGGGGGGGTGAATAGATTTTATCCAATTTTACCAAATTTTCGTTAATGGTCAAGATTACGAAAATACCCTTTACTAGTCAATATAAAATAGCAAGTGTAATATGGTGCGGAAATTAAAAGACACTTGATATTTACGTGGAAACCCTCACGGGAAAAACCACGGGCTATGTAAGTGAGCCACACTCGAACCTCGAATCCACTAAATGTGTTAAACGATTACAACCTAATCCCGGAAGTAATCACACACCTACCTAATCCCGGTATAAGTGAACCTAGTCCTAATGCTTGTGATTTATGCAACCTAATCCCGGAAGCAACACAAGACTTAGTTCTCAATGAAGAGAAAACAACCTAAGTGAATATATGAAATACTCAAAATGCAACAAGAGCAAGGCAACTCTATATGCTTACCTAGAATGATGATATATCAATCCTAGATATCAAAAGCTAAATGACATATCATAAAGCTTAGCTAATCAAGATTCAACAAGACCTAGATAGCTATCACAATACAACACTCAATCATATTCATCACAAACAATCTCTATCTTATATCTAGCATGTGAACATAAATCATACAATAAGATAAAGAGATAACTTGACAAGAAAGAAACTAAACTTAGATGAAGTTAGTCAAAATCTTACCAAGAAAGATGTGATGATGCAAAACCATACATGGATGAGTCCTAAATGGTCATGAATGATCCTAGATAAACTTTGATGATCAAAGGAAATGGTTTGAGTGTTTAAAGGTGAGTTCTTGATGATTTTTCTCTTGAAAAATGTTCTAAGAGAAAAATATGAGATTTGGAACTCTTAAAAACGACCTAGTAATGAAAGAGGCATATATATAGTGTGCCAAAGTGAAGTGGTGTCGTTTTGAAAAAAATGCAAAAGACCGCTGATTCTGCGCCCTTGATTCTGCGGCCTTGACCGCAGAAAACAGGGCGCAGAACTGTAATCAACAGTTTTGCGTCTTAATTTTACGGCCAGGGGCGCAGAACTCAAGGGCGCAGAAATGCGCCTGACAGTTTTGCGGCCCCTAAACGCAGAATCAAAGGGCGCAGAAAAGAGGACAGAGAGTATGAATTCTGTTCCTTATTCTGCGGCCTTATTTCTGCGGCCTTGACCGCAGATCAGGGCGCAAATTGCACCTGATGGAGCATCCTAAAATCTAACCATGCTATGCAATACTAAGCAAGATGCAACCAAACAAACATGCATGAAGAGAGATGAAATAGGCAATAATGCATACACAAAATAAATACACAACACATTCAAGAATGAGAATTATGCAAGTGTTGTGTGTGTGTGCATCTATTTCTCTTCATTGTAAGAAACACTAAGTATTATACCTTTGGAGTGCTTCTTCCCTTGAGGTCTTGAAAAGGGCCTTTGAGCATGATCTTCAAACACCTAACTACCCTTACAATTCAAACCCCCAATATGTGGTTTGTCTACGAAATAAGCCAATCAACAATGGGAATCCTTACAATCTCCCCCTTTGGCTATTTCGTGACAAAACCACCACTCACATTGATCCTCACAAGATAAATGAAACTACGGGAAATTCTACATTACAAATTACAAAGAGATAAGAAAATAAAACTTCAAGTCTTCAATCTCTTGTAGAATAACCAAACCTTCAAAACAATTAGATTACACTTCCAAAGCAAGTGTATGTGAGATGATCAAGTGAAAGAAAAACAAGCATTTGCATATGAATCTTTTAACCACAATATCATGCAATGTATGAGTATGCAATGCTCCCCCTCAAAGGGTTACTCCCCCTCAAACCATAAACTCCCCATATGCACAATTGCTACAACAATTAGCAACTCCCCTTACCACATCCTACTCCCCCTTTTTGTCATGATATAGGCAAAGGAGTAGTCCCCAACCGGGTCACTCATAGCAAAGAGAGAAAGAAGCATACAAGATAATGCATAGTTAAATAAGCCACTTTATGCACTCAATTAATTGGAGAGAATCAAGGAGATTTAGTTTTATTGAAAATGTGTGAAATAAAAATGCTTTGCAAACAAGACATGTTGCATTCAAGTCCAAAATACAATGGTATTTGGCAAAGCAAATGACAAAGGTTTCAAATAGAATTCAAACCAATTTTACCATTTGTCATGAGAAAAGCAAGAATATAGAGAATTTATTGATTTTCATTTTTAACAACAACTATATCCAACTTTATAAGCGAAACATGGCATGAGCGACTTTGCACCCTATTTGATTTTTCCGGGTATGAAACCCGTATGATAGTAACCATGTTCAACAAATAAAGAAAGAGAGACTTTGAATGGATACATGATCCTTTATCAATTTTAGTCTCACTAGCTTTTTCACACATTGTTTTGCTTTTAAGAATATGCAATCATCAATTCATGCTTTTTCAACTTTGCATGGCATTTGAATTTCATGCTTTTCATATGTCATTAGAATGTTATCAAAGAATCATCATGTCATGGAAATAACTATAGGTCATTCAAATCATACTTCCTATGAAAATTTCCTAGTCCAAAAATGCATGTTTGAACATAAATATGACATGGATTGAAAACAAAGCAAGGTTCACACTTATTGAGATAAAAGCATATATACATATGTCCAACCAAGCTTACTTCAAGCAATTAAAAGAGAAGCACAAGATTTTTCAAATAATTTGCATGCATCAAGTATACAAAAAGCTCTCTTTGCTTGAGTTCCCCTTATGGGGTCAATAACTAGAACTCATCACTCCACAAGACATATTCCAATAGATCTACTAAGAGTTTTAAATCGAGTAGCATCTAGAGGTTTTGTAAACAAGTCGGCTAGTTGATCATTTGTACCTACATGCTCAAGTACAATGCATTTATTTTCAACTAGTTCTCTAATGAAATGATGACGGATGTCAATATGCTTAGTTCTAGAATGTTGAACCGGATTCTTGGAAATATTAATAGCACTCATGTTATCACAAAAGAGAGTGAGTGTACCTTGGTTGAATCCGTAGTCTACTAGCATTTGCTTCATCCATAGGAGTTGTGTGCATCCACTCCCCGCGGCTATGTACTCGGCCTCCGCTGTGGACAAGGAAATTGAGTTTTGCTTCTTGCAAAACCAAGAAACAAGATTGTTTCCAAGGAAAAAGCAACCGCCCGATGTGCTTTTCCTATCATCACAATTTCCGGCCCAATCCGCGTCACTAAAGCCTACAAGACTAGCATTAGTGTCAAATGAGTACCAAATCCCATAGTTAGAAGTCCCATTCACATATCGAATGATTCTCTTGACACAAGAGAGATGGGACTCCTTGGGATCGGATTGGTACCTTGCACACACACCCACACTAAAGGATATGTCGGGCCTACTTGCGGTCAAATAAAGCAAGCTTCCTATCATACCCCTATAAAGTGTTTGTTCTACACTTTTACCACTAGCATCTTTGCTTAGTTTCAAAGTGGTGCTCATGGGTGTGTTACAATGTTTGGCTTTCTCAAGACCAAACTTCTTCACTAGGTTTTTGGCATATTTGGCTTGGGATATGAAGATCCCATCACTTAATTGCCTAATTTGCAAACCTAGGAAGTAACTAAGCTCACCAACAAGACTCATCTCAAATTCATGAGACATAACATCAACAAATTGTTGGACTTTGGTGTTGTTGGTGGATCCAAACACTATATCATCAACATATATTTGAGCTATAAAAAGCTCATCATTGTCTTTCTTGATGAATAGTGTCTTGTCAACACTACATCTTGTGTAGTCATTGTTGACAAGAAATTGAGTGAGGCGCTCATACCAAGCCCTCGGTGCTTGTTTCAACCCATAAAGAGCCTTCTTGAGGCGATAGACATGATTTGGGGTGGTGTGCATCCACAAACCCCTTGAGTTGCTCAACAAACACTTCCTCTTGCAAGAAGCCATTGAGGAAGGCACTCTTAACGTCCATTTGGTGCAATTTGAACTTGTGCACACAAGAGATGGACAAGAGAAGCCTAATGGACTCTAGGCGGGCAACGGGAGCAAAAGTCTCCTCAAAGTCGATACCCTCAATTTGAGAGTACCCTTGTGCAACAAGTCTTGCCTTGTTACGCACTATGTTGCCATCCTCATCGGATTTGTTCCTATATATCCATTTTGTGCCTATGACATTAGTGGTCTTAGGCCTAGGAACTAGAGTCCAAACCTCATTCCTTTCGAATTGGTTTAGCTCTTCTTGCATGGCTAGAACCCAAAACTCATCATTTAGAGCTTCATCAATCTTTTTGGGTTCTATTTGAGAGGTGTAGCATGTAAAGCTAATAAGATTAGCTAATTGCCTTCTAGTCCTAACACCCTCATTCACATCTCCAATAACATCCTCTTTGTTATGGAGTCTTCTAACCCATGGAGCGGGTTCATTAGAGTCCAAGTTAGGAACTCTATCAATAGGTTGTGTGTTCTTATCAACAACATTAGATGTCCCCACATTAGGAGTCACAACAACCTTCTCCAAAGGAGGATCATCACTAAAAATAACCTCCTCCTCATGATTACTACACTTGAGCCTTTCATCATCAAATACAACATTAGATGATTCCATAACACTTAGAGTTTTCTTATTGAAAACTCTATAGGCTCTACTATTTAAGGCATAGCCAATAAATATACCCTCATCACTCTTGGCATCAAATTTGCCAAGTTGATCTCGGTCATTTAAAATGAAGCATTTGCTTCCAAATGTGTGGAAGTAGCTAACATTTGGCCTCTTGCCTTTCCATAACTCATAGGAGGTATTCCTAGTACCGGGCCTTAGAAAAACTCTATTTCCTATATAACAAGCCGTGTTGATGGCTTCGGCCCATAGATTCCTAGGCACATTGTTGCTAAGCAACATCACACGGGCCATCTCTTGAAGGACCTTATTTTTCCTCTCAACAACTCCATTTTGTTGAGGTGTCCTAGGAGCCGAAAACTCATGGGAGATACCTATACTATCACAATAGGTTTCAAAGGAAGCATTCTCAAATTCCCTCCCATGGTCACTTCTAATCCGTTTTATGCTTTTAATGTTAGAATTCATTTCATTTTGAAGTTTAGTACAAAGCATTTTAAACTTATCAAAAGTTTCGGATTTTTCTCTAAGAAAATATGTCCATGTGAACCTAGAGAAATCATCTACACAAACAAAAATGTATCTCTTTCCACCCAAGCTCTCGGTTTGCATAGGACCCATAAGATCCATGTGGAGAAGCTCTAGGGGCTCCTTGGTGGAGAGATACTTGCCCTTTTTGTGCATGCTTTTAGTTTGTTTTCCTTGTTGACAAGGTCCACAAATACCATTGGCTTTCTTCCCTAGCTTAGGGAGGCCACGCACACATTCAAACTTTCCAAGGGCCCGTAGATCCCGAAAGTTCATGTGGCCAAGTCTTTCATGCCACAACTCAATTTGCTCATCCTTGGACACATTGTTTGAGACTATTCTAGCTTCAAGACAATAGCAATTGTCGCTAGATCTCATACTTTTCAATAAGGTTTGTCCATTGGGCTTTAGGATAGAGCAATTATCTTTGCTAAACAAGACGGAATATCCTTCATCACTAAGATGAGAAATGCTAATCAAATTGGCTTTCAAGCCATCAACAAGTAAAGCATTAGATAAGGAGGGTAATCCGGGAACGGAAATGGTTCCTTTCCCTATGACTTTCTTTTTGGATCCATCACCAAAGGTGACATTTCCTCCTTCCTCCATAACAAGAGTCTCAAAGAAACTCTTGTTTCCCGTCATGTGCCTAGAGCACCCACTATCAAGGTACCAAAGATTAGAAGAATTTGCCTTTAAGGCCATTTGAGCAACATGGCAAACATTTTCATTCTTTCTAACCCACTTAAGAACAACATTTTCTTTCTTAATGGTCTTTGGTACATGGGCTCTAGTTGTCCTAGGATCATGCAAATAAATCATATCATTCCTAGGAACATGCATCTTGGCTCTAGTCTTTCTCTTCTCAATCATGCTTCTAGTTCTACACATTTTAATATATCGAAAGCAATTTGGTCTTATGTGACCATTAAAACCACAAAAGTGACAAATGGGAATGAATTGAGGAATCATACCTTGTCTTTGAGCTTGCATAGGAGTCCTCCCATGTCTTTGTGGTTGAGAGGGTTCAATCCATCTTCTTTGTTGAACCGGTCTATCTTGCTTCCAATATTGGACTTGCATGATTGGATTCTTCCCTTTTTTAGCCAATTGATAAGGAATGTTGGCTTGAGGTTGTCTCCTTGGTGCCATCTTCACTTGTGCACTTTTTGAGCTTTGTCCTAGATCTATTTTCTTCCTAGGAGTGTGCACCGGTGAGGCTTCTATGTTGCCCAAGCCCTTAACAAACACGGTCTTCTTAGAAGAGGGGGTCTCTTGACAATCTTCAAACCCAAGACCTCTCTTGTCACATGGACTCTTTCCAACACCAAGCATGTGATCTAATTTTTTGGTGCTAGAGTCCATCCTAGTAAGTGACTTCTTAGCTTCAACAAGCTCCCTCTTCAAACCTTCTTCATTCCTCCTAGATAAAGCTAACTCCTCTCTTAGCTTATCTTCTCTCTTAGCTTATCTTCTCTCTTCTTAAATCTTTCCACTTCTTCACTTAAATGGTCATTATGAGATGAAAGCTCAAGATTTTCTTCTCTCAACATCTTGATCTTCTTAGTGGTTTTCATCTCTAAGCTTCTAAACTCCTTAAGGTATTCAACTAACACCTCTTTCTCCACATATCCATTAGTGGAGTTAACATCGGAGTCATCTTCACTAGAATCGCTTTCCCTTTGACTCTCTTCCTCCTTTTCACTACCACTTTTGCTCTTGTGAGAGGAGGCAAAAGCTAGGAAGTTAGCCATGATGTCTTCATCATCCGAAGACTCATCTTCTTCATTTGAGTCATCACTACTTCCACTCCAAGTGGCGGCCATCACTTTTCCCTTCTTCTTTTCCTTGTGATTCGCACAATCGGGAGCAAAGTGACCAATTCCACCACACTCAAAGCAACGGACCCCTTTCCTTTCGGTCCTCTCTTGCCTTGGTTCAAACTTCTTGAAGGGACCCTTTTTCTTGTCTTGGCCTCTAAAACCAAATCCCTTCTTTCCAAACTTCATGACCTTATTGAATCTTTTCACAAATAAGGCCATGTCTTCATCCGAGTCATTCTTCACCTCCTTTTCATCCTTTGATGCTTTCAAAGCAATTCCCTTTTGCTTTTTAGGAGGAGTAGAGATAGGAGCTTTCCTAGACTCGTAAGCAAGAAGTCTTCCAATGACTTCGCTCGGCTTCATATCCTTATAGCCACTATTTTCCTCTAAAGCCGTCACCTTAGACTCAAATCTATCGGGGAGAGATCTCATAATTTTCTGCTTGATTCTCCTATCCGAATACGGGTCTCCTAGTTGATGACTTTGATTCACAATGTCCATCAACTTCACTTGGAAGTCATTGAAGTGCTCATGCTCTTCCATCCTAATGGTCTCAAAACTAGTTTGGAGAACTTGTAGTTTTGAATCCTTGACCACTTCGGTTCCTTCATGAGCCGTCTCTAGGATTTCCCATGCCTCTTTGGCAATCCTAGTAATTTGAACCAACTTGTATTGGTTCTCATCCATGGCACATAGAATGGCATGCATTGCCTTCCTATTCCACTTAGAAGTCTCAAACTCTTCATTAGTCCATTGTGCCTTAGGCTTGAGAACTTCTTCTCCACCACCCGTGGGAGTCATCATGGGAGGAGCGTATCCATCTTCAATGGCCATCCATGCCCTATCATGGATTTGGCATAGGTATGCCTCCATCTTCCCCTTCCATGAGGAGTAGTTATCACCGGTGAGGAGAGGAGGACGCGTGCTAGAAGCACCCTCGTTGTTGCCACCGTTTCCACTCATTGTAAATATGAATGAAATGAAATGAATGCAAAATGTATGAAAGAACAAAAATCACACAAATGCAAAACACACCAAAATGAGCAAGGATCACCTATGTATGTCTAGGAACCCGCTCTGATACCAATTGAAACAAATTATGGTGTGTTCAATATTAATCTAGAGGGAGGGTGAATAGATTTTATCCAATTTTACCAAATTTTCGTTAATGGTCAAGATTACGAAAATACCCTTTACTAGTCAATATAAAATAGCAAGTGTAATATGGTGCGGAAATTAAAAGACACTTGATATTTACGTGGAAACCCTCACGGGAAAAACCACGGGCTATGTAAGTGAGCCACACTCGAACCTCGAATCCACTAAATGTGTTAAACGATTACAACCTAATCCCGGAAGTAATCACACACCTACCTAATCCCGGTATAAGTGAACCTAGTCCTAATGCTTGTGATTTATGCAACCTAATCCCGGAAGCAACACAAGACTTAGTTCTCAATGAAGAGAAAACAACCTAAGTGAATATATGAAATACTCAAAATGCAACAAGAGCAAGGCAACTCTATATGCTTACCTAGAATGATGATATATCAATGAAATCAATCCTAGATATCAAAAGCTAAATGACATATCATAAAGCTTAGCTAATCAAGATTCAACAAGACCTAGATAGCTATCACAATACAACACTCAATCATATTCATCACAAACAATCTCTATCTTATATCTAGCATGTGAACATAAATCATACAATAAGATAAAGAGATAACTTGACAAGAAAGAAACTAAACTTAGATGAAGTTAGTCAAAATCTTACCAAGAAAGATGTGATGATGCAAAACCATACATGGATGAGTCCTAAATGGTCATGAATGATCCTAGATAAACTTTGATGATCAAAGGAAATGGTTTGAGTGTTTAAAGGTGAGTTCTTGATGATTTTTCTCTTGAAAAATGTTCTAAGAGAAAAATATGAGATTTGGAACTCTTAAAAACGACCTAGTAATGAAAGAGGCATATATATAGTGTGCCAAAGTGAAGTGGTGTCGTTTTGAAAAAAATGCAAAAGACCGCTGATTCTGCGCCCTTGATTCTGCGGCCTTGACCGCAGAAAACAGGGCGCAAAACTGTAATCAACAGTTTTGCGTCTTAATTTTGCGGCCAGGGGCGCAGAACTCAAGGGCGCAGAGATGCGCCTGACAGTTTTGCGGCCCCTAAACGCAGAATCAAAGGGCGCAGAAAAGAGGACAGAGAGTATGAATTCTGCGGCCTTATTCTGCGGCCTTATTTCTGCGGCCTTGACCGCAGATCAGGGCGCAAATTGCACCTGATGGAGCATCCTAAAATCTAACCATGCTATGCAATACTAAGCAAGATGCAACCAAACAAACATGCATGAAGAGAGATGAAATAGGCAATAATGCATACACAAAATAAATACACAACACATTCAAGAATGAGAATTATGCAAGTGTTGTGTGTGTGTGCATCTATTTCTCTTCATTGTAAGAAACACTAAGTATTATACCTTTGGAGTGCTTCTTCCCTTGAGGTCTTGAAAAGGGCCTTTGAGCATGATCTTCAAACACCTAACTACCCTTACAATTCAAACCCCCAATATGTGGTTTGTCTACGAAATAAGCCAATCAACAATGGGAATCCTTACAGGGGTTCTCTAGAATTATTATTGATTTACGTAATAATTACCATTTTGACATTATTGCTATCCTTAAGCCTAGAATAAGTGGCTCCAAGGCTAGGAGTGTGATTAAAAAAATAGGTTTTTCCAATAGTTTTGTGGTGAATGCGGAAGGGTTTTCTGGGGGCCTTTGGCTTCTTTGGAACGACAGTGATGTTAGAATCCAAGTTATTGCCAAATCTAGGCACAGTATTACAGCACTTATGGCTGATCATAAGAGTCTTTGGGTGTGTGCTTTTTTGTATGCCAATCCTTATGTTACCTATAGGAGTAACTTGTGGAATTACCTAGATTCTATTAGAAGTTGCTTCAAGCTACCTTGGCCTGTTGTTGTTGATTTTAATGAAATCATTTGTAGTTCTGAAAAGAGAGGAGGTAGGTGCAATTTTTCTAGGAGTGGTTTTGTGGAGTGGATTGATAGAAATAAGTTGGTTGATATGGGTTATATTGGCTCGAAATTCACTTGGATGACTAAAAGTTGTATTGGTGAGGAGATTTGGGAGAGAATGGATAAAGCCCTTTTCTCTATAAAGTGGACACTGTGTTATGCTGCGGGGTTTGTCAAGCATCTATCTAGAGTTGTTTCAAACCACTGTCCTATTCTTATTCATCTCCATAGCATTCATATTCCGAAATATGGCCCCAAGCCTTTCCGATTTGAAGCAATGTGGTTGAAGCATAAAAGTTTTGATGAAGTGGTTCAGAAGTTTTGGAGTAACCATAGGGTGAGCTCTAGTAATAAGTTGCAATCCTTTACTGATGATCTCAATTTGTGGAACAAGGAGGAGTTTGGAAACTTATTTCGTAATAAACGTAGACTTCTCGTAAGAATTCTAGGGGTTCAAAACTGCCTTAGTATCAGATATACTCCCTACCTTGCTAAGTTAGAAGGCTAACTAGTGGATGAGTACAATAATGTCCTTGAACAAGAAGAAGTATTTTGGCAACAAAAGTCTAGGAATTGTTGGTTGAAAGAGGATGATAAAAACACCAAGTTTTTTCACTTATCTACAGTTGTTAGAAGAAGAAGGAATAAACTTGAGGGGCTCAAGAAAGAGGATTGAAGTTAGACTGATGATTCTGAAGGGATGAAAAGGGAAGCTGTGCAGTATTTCCTTAATCTCTTTGAGGAAAAATCTAGCTTAGGGAGCTATTCTCAGATTCATGTGATGTTCCCTCCTATGGAGAGTTGTAATGTTGATACCCTAAATTCTAGCATTTGTGAGCAAGAAGTTAGGCAAGGATTGTACCACATTGGCGGGTTAAAGGCGCCTGGGCCAGATGGTTTCCCCATGATTTTCTTTCAAAAATATTGGAATACTTGCAAAGATGAGTTGGTAAGTCTGGTGTCAGGTTGTTTTAAGAAGGGCTATGTCTCTGAACCTATAAACCATACCTACATCTCTCTTATACCAAAAGTTCCCAATGCTTGTAGTATGCCCCAACTTAGGCCTATTAGCCTTTGTAATACTTATTACAAGGTGGTTAGTACGGTACTAGCCTTATAAGCCCTAACCAGGTAGCCTTTGTCCCCGGTAGGCAAATACAAGACGATATTATTGTTGCTCAAGAAGTACTTCGTAAGTTTAAAAGTACTAAAGGGAAAGGAGGATTTGTTGCTTGGAAGATTGACCTAGCCAAAGCCTATGATAGGCTCCAATGAGACTTTATCAAATCGGTTTTGGATGAAGTAGGGATTGAGGGAAATCTTAATAAGCTAATTATGAATTGTGTCTCTAGTGTGCAATATAAAGTTATGGTGAATGGTGAACCTTCTGAGAGTTTTCGGTCTAGGATTGGCATTAGGTAAGGTGATCCACTTTCACCATACCTATATGTCTTATGCATGGAAAAATTGTTTCATTTAATCCAACTTAAGCTTTTAGAGGGGAGTTGGAAGCCGGTTAAGATCTAGAAATGGGCCTGCTATTTCTCATCTATTATTTACTGACGATCTCGTACTTTTTGGCCAAGCTTCTATGCAGCAAGCCCAAGTCATGAAGGAGTGCATTGTTATATTTTGTGACATTTCAGGATAGCAGGTGAGCTTCCCTAAATCTAGAGTATTGTGTTCCAATAATGTCAGCAGTGAGTTTGCTAAGGTGTTAGCTGAGATATGTGATTCCCATGTTACCAAAAACTTGGGAAAGTACCTTGGTGTCCCCCTTATTCATGGGCACATCACCAAGGATACTTATAAAGAGATACTTGAAAAAACGCAAAGCAGATTATCTTCTTGGAAAAGTTCTACTCTGTCATTTGCAGGAAGGTGTACGTTGATCAAATATGTTTCTTCAGCTATTCTAATCTATGCTATGCAATCCAAAAAGCTCCCTAATGAGATTTTGTTCTAAAATTGACAAGCTCAACAGGAATTTCCTATGGGGTCACAATGCTAAAAGTAAGAAGATACATTTGATTAAATGGGATGTTATTTGCCTTCCGAAGCATAAGGGAGGATTGGGTATAAAAAAAAAAAAAAAAAACAAAGCAAATGAATCAAGCTTTGCTTGCAAAAGCTGGTTGGCAGCTGTATCACAACAAGGATGGGTTATAGGGTGATTTGTTGAAGCATAAGTATATTAAAGATGATATCTGTGTGGAGCTTGGCAAAGCTAACTCTAGTGGCTACTCTAGTATTTGGAGAAGTATAAGGTATGGGTCTAAGTTGTTATTGGGGGGTTTGAATGGAGACCTGGTGATGGCTGCAAAATCAATTTTTGGATAGATAGTTGGGTCCCTAAAACTGACAACCTCTTGGATCATGCAACCATTCCTCTCTCTATCTCCCACTATTCTAAGAAGGTTTGTGACTATATGATTCAGGATGAGTGGAATGTCCAGAAACTTGGTTTAGTTCTTCCCTGCCATTTGGTTCATAAAATTTTGAGTATTCATGCTAGTAAACCTAGTAGTGGGGTGGATAGGATTATTTGGGGATTATCCAATAATGGGGAATTCTTAGTGAAAAGTGCTTATAAGAGCCTTTTTAAGAGTGAGGATAATTGGAAATCAGAATTCTTGTGGAAGCTTAAATTACCTCCTAGGGTGCAGACTTTCATTTGGACTATTCTTCATGGAAAGATTCTCACAAATGAGCGTCGTGCGACAAGAGGCCTCACCATGGACACAACATATTCCAGATGTAAGGTAGGATGTGAGAACCTTAATCATGTGTTTAGAGGATGTGTGGCTGCTGTGGCTATTTGGGAGGATATATGCAAGGGAATTTCTACTTCTAATCCATTTAATTTGGAGTGGCAGGAATGGTTATTCAAAATCTAAAGTGCAACACTTTGATCATGGGAAAATTCCCTACGTACTTGATGTTTGCTGTGACAATGTGGTATATTTGGAAGTGGAGATGCAAAAGTATTTTTGACATCAACTTTAAACCTCATGTGTGTGCGGGTAAGATCATTATCAGCTTCATTGAAGGTTGGGTTAAAGTTAACAGTGATACTGGTAAAAAGAGGGAGAGGAAAAACTGCCTTGTTGCGTGGACTCCTCCTGAGATTGATTATGTTACACTCAATGTTGATGGGAGTTTGAATCCTAATTTGGGCCTTATTTCGGCTAGAGGTGTCATTAGAAATCACTTGAATAAGTGGATTGGTGGATTTGCTTTGAACAAGGGAATTGATAGTATTTTAGAAGCTGAACTTTGGGGCATTTTTTAAGGTTTAAAAATCATATGGAAGGCAGGGTTCAAGAAAGTGGTGGTTGAATCTGACTCTCAAACTGCTGTGTGTTTGTTGACCAACCCCGCCCTGGCAAATCACCCTCTCTTCAGCATAATCCAGGCTTGTAAAGCCTTCATGGATAACAACTAGTACTGCGGCATACAACATGTGTACAAAGAAGGAAATAGAGTGGCTGATGGCTTTGCTAAGCTTGGTCAAGTGCTTGAGTTGGGTGTCATTTTGTTTGATGATCACCCCCTTTCAAATTTTAGATTTGTAGGAGGATGATTTCAATGGTCTAGCTGTTGCTAGGCTTGTTATCCCCAATTAGTTTGTTCTTTGGGCTTTAAGCCTTCCTTCTTACCAATATATATATATATATATGCTTTCTATATTGAAGAAGATAAAAAGCTGCATACCCAACACATTTTCCCAATGATGTCATATTTCAATATTCGATAACATTCCACTCGCTCCTTTAGATATAGAGCGTATGAACGAACCCAAGCAGAATAGTCCCATGCTTCATGCCAATAGTTTTATTTATGTCAGTAGTAGTACCAAATGAGACAAGCTAAAGAATAAAAGAGTACCAATTGGGCTTGAATCATCCCTGAAATGAGGTAGATTCAACATAAGAGCTGTTAAAAGTGTATTTAAAATTTGAATTCAAAAATTGCATAACAGTTCAACTTTTATAAATTTGTTATTTGTTTAAATGAGTGTGTTTATTACAAAAGTTTTTGAGGTTGTTATCTGATAACAACTTTATATATATTTTTATTATTATAAAGACATTGTCTTTGAATGTTGTTAACTGACAACAATGTATAAAACGTTTTTATTTTAATTTAAACTGTGATTATTGCATCAATTTTTATTTCATTTTAATGGCTGGTTTTAATTTTTTTTTTCAATTTTAATTTTCGTATCCTATAAATAGAGGCTTTGCCTCATGCACAAATATACACAACATTTGAAACAACAAAAGCTCTCAGTTATAATTATTAGTATTCCGAGCAATCAAAGAAAGAGTTTGAACATTCCAATTCTTCTTTGTGCAAAGAAGTTATGAGACAGAGGTGATTCTAGGCTGTTTTATCTTGGGGACGACGTGGCAACTTTGGAACTGCTTGCACAATTAGGGCAGAGCTGCGAAACGTCTTAAAGAGAGCAACATTGTCAGCGATTCAACCACTTTCCAAGTTTTTCTATTCTAATTATATTGTGTACTGTTTGAAATAATTTCCAGCAGCAAAATTTTTAAATAATTTCCAGCAAAAAAAAAAAATTATTTTTGAAATAATTTCCAGCAGCTATTTGAATTGAAGAATTTTGTAGCAACAATTTTAAGATGTTTCATAGTTTTTATTTTTATTTTTATTTTTTTCTTCAAAGATTTTTTTTAATGTATTCTAAGTCATCCGACCTAAACCAACCCTTCCGCTTTGAGGGTGTTCAATTTAAACGCTGGAAACAAAAAAAATACTTTTTTATTTGACCACCAAAAAATTAGCCACTATTGTTAACACTGAAAAATTGGTTCTTCCTGAAAACCCAATCGCTGAACAAACTGCAGCTCTAGAGAAATGGACTGCAGATTATTTTATTTGCAAAAATTATATTCTTAATGGTTTGTCTGATAATTTATATGATTATTACACTACTTTTAATACTGCAAAAGATGTGTGGGAGGCACTTCAGAAAAAATATGATACTGAAGAGGCTGGAGCTAAAAAATTTACTGTCAGCCGCTACTTAAAGTATCAAATGACAGATGACAAATCTGTAGAAGCTCGGTCACATGAGTTGCAGAAGATTGCCCATGAGATCACGTCTGAAGGTATAAACCTGGATGATCAATTCCAAGTAGTAGTGATCATTGACAAGCTGCCCCCAAGTTGGAAAGACTTTGAGAACCAGCTGAGAAACAAGACAAAAGAGTTTTCCCTGGAGAGTTTGATCACACACCTTCAAATCGAGGAAGAGGCCAAAAAACAAGAGCTAAAAGAAGAAGTTCTTGTTATGACAAACAACAAGAATTTCAACATGAACAAGACCCCTGTTGTTCTGAAACCGGGAGCCAGGAACATGAAGAACCAGAACTGGAATCAGAATAAGTACCGCAACAACAAAACATGTAGTCAGATTCCACAAAATCAGAATAAGCAACAACCTCCCTCATGGAACAATGATTCGTCACAGTTTTCTTGCTATAACTGTGGCAAGCCAGGGCATCTTGCTCGGAATTGCTGAAATAAGTGAGTTGCACGTCCTGCTCCTCAGGCTAACTTAACGGTAGACCAACTGGTTGCTATGATTTCAGAAGTCAACTTAGTTGATGGATCTGAGGAATGGTGGGTAGACACCGGTGCTTCTTGCCATGTCTGCTATGATCGAGCGATGTTTAAGTCTTATTCTAATGTTGTGGACAAAAAGGTGTTGTTGGGTGACTCACACTCCACCGTTGTTGCTGGTAGTGGTGAAGTTGAACTAAACTTTACTTCTGGGAAGACTATCATTCTTAAAGATGTCTTGCATGCCCCGGAAATAAGAAAGAATCTGGTATCTGGTTATCTTCTCAACAAGGCTAGATTCACTCAGACTATTGGAGTAGATTTGTTTACTCTCATAAAAAATGGAATTTTTGTTGGCAAAGGCTATGCCACTGATGGTATGTTCAAACTTAATGTTGATGTTAATAAAGTTAATATTTCTGCTTACATGATTTGTTCTTTTAATATTTGGCATTCTAGACTTTGTCACATCAACAAAAGACTAGTAAAAACTATGAGTAGTTAGGGTTAATTCCAGATCTATCTCTAAAAGATTTTGAAAAGTGTGAATCCTGTAGTCAAGCGAAAATCACAAAAACCCCTCATAAATCTGTAATTAGGGTTTTTGAACCTCTTGACCTAATTGACTCTAATATTTATGAATTTGAAGGAATTTTGACTAAAAATGAAAAAAGGTACTTTATTACCTTTATAAATGATTGTTCTACTTTTTCCTATATCTATCTTTTGAAGAACAAAAGTGAAGCCATAGACATGTTTAAAATCTTTTTAAGTGAAATAGAAAATCAATTTAACCAAAAGGTTAAAAGATTTCGTAGTGATAGAGGGATGGAATATGGCTCAGATGAATTTGTTGAATTGTATAATTCACATGAAATTATCCATGAGAGAACCGCCCCTTATTCCCCAGAAATGAATGGAAAAGCTGAAAGAAAAAATAGAACTTATTCTGAGTTAATAGTAGTTGTCTTACTTAGCTCAGATGCTGCCTCACATTGGTGGGGAGAAGTTCTTTTAACTGTATGTTATGTCTTGAATAGAGTTCCCAACTCTAAATCCAAAATTTCACCTTATGAAATTTGGAAAGCTAAAAAAACCAAATGTTTCCTATTTTAGAACATGGGATTGTTTGGCTTATGTTCAAAAGCCTGATCCAAAAAGATCAAAGTTAGCAGGCCGAGCTTATGAATGTGTTTTCATAGGTTATGCAGTTAATAGTAAGGCTTATAGATTTTACAACTTACAGGATCATGTTATTATTGAGTCAAATGATGTTGATTTCTTTAAAGAAAAATTTCCCTTTAAATTAAGAAATAGTGGGGGGTTAGCATCTTCTAGTGAACCTAGATCTATTACGCCTGATGAAGTTGAGTTAGAACCAAGAAAAAGGAAGAGGGCTCGAATCTCTAAAGACTTTAGGCCTGACTTTTATGCCTACACCTTAGAAGAAGATCTTAATTATTTCCAATAAGCCTTGACTTCCTTGGATGCTGACTTGTGGCAAGAAGCCATTAATGATGAAATAGACTCTCTAGAGTCTAATGGTACATGGCACTTAGTAGACCTTCCACCTGGTTGTAAGACAATAGGTTGTAAGTGGATTCTTAAGAAAAAAATCGAAACTCGATGGATCCACTGAGAAATACAAGGCCCAACTTGTAAGGAGAAAATGTAGATTTCTTTGATACTTATTCACCAGTAACTAGAATAACATCCATTAGAGTACTTATAGCTTTAGTAGCTTTACATGATTTAGTTATACATCAAATGGATGTTAAAATCGCTTTTTTGAATGGTGAATTAGAATAAGAGATTTACATGGACCAACATGAAGGATTTGTTATTCCTGGTCAAGAGAACAAAGTATGTAAGTTAGTTAAGTCTTGAAAATATTTATATACGTGTATCTAAACAACCTAGAGGGGGGGTGAATGGGTTGTTAATCCGGTTAGTTACCAATTTTTCGGATCAGTCAATATTCAAAAATAAACTCAATTCAACAAACAATAAAATCAAGTATAAGTTGCGGAAATTAAAGAATACTTGATTTTTACGTGGAAACCCACACGAGAAAAAAACTACGGGCTGTTATGTGCGCCACACACGGTCAACGAAATCCACTATATGAAAAGGAATTTACACCCTTAAGTGATTCTCGGACTCTCACCCTAGTTAACCTTAGGCTATGGACACTACCACTCGCCACTCATGGTTCAATCCCTAGTGATACCCTGATACACTACTCTTGGCGTGAGCAACTCCTAATCTACCCGGTGGGCCTTTTACAGTGGCACTCGATCAATTGCTTGAGCACTACACACCGGTAGCCACAAGACTTTCCTTGCTTGTGCAACTTCACCTAGAAGCCACAAGACTTTGACTCATGAAGAGAATTAAAAGTCTATATGAGTATGGCAATAATGATGCACAAATGCAACAAGTGCTGGACTAAACACTATATGCTTAACTAGATGTTATAATGCAAATCAACATCCTAGTTATCAACAAAACCTACATGCACATACATGAGGTCTCAATTAGTTGTAGAGATGTCTAACAACCTAATTGTCAACAAACAAAGCCAAGTCAACACAAGTTGTCAATAATCATGGCAAGGACTAAAAACATGCAATTAACAAATGCAATCAAGGAGTCCTAATCAACAATGTCTAAATGCAAAACATAAAGACTTAGCTAGATGTTATCAATCACAAAACAATCCTAGTATCAAACAATGTCAACATGTCCAAACATGTGAACTCAATTAGTTGTAGAGAATTTCTAACAACATAATTGTCAATTAAATCCACAAGAACATTCAATTAAGCTTGACTAGATAAATAAACATTAATCTATCAACCTAATCATCAACCAATTTTACAAGAATGTTCTAGGGTTAGCTATTTAGGGAAAATCATCCTAATCATGTAAGCTACCACAAACAAAACTCAATCATGTCATAACTTCACTAAATATGCAATAAGAGTGAAGATTTGCTAAACTAAGCAATAAAAGACATGTCTTGACTAAGATAGAACAATAAATGAAGATGTTGTGTTTATTCTACTTACCAAGTCATAAATGAAGAAGACCCATGGAAGATTGATGCATGAAACATGTTAGATGCACATGGGTTTTGGGTTTGGAGAGTTAAAGAAGCAAGCTTGAAGCTTTCTCTCTCTAGGAAACTCTTAATCTCTCTCTAGGGTTATGTATCTTTTGTTCCCTTGAATACAAATGAGAGAAAAAGATGAATTTATAGTGTAGAGATGATAGCCCTATCAAATACAAGAATTTTGCTTCAAAAATGAGTCAAATCGGACTCCAAATGAATGAGATAAGGCCAAATTACGAAACAGGGTCGGAGCATTGTGCTGGTCGTCAGGCGCAGCCACACCAGCGCCACACCAGCACTACTTCTCTGGAACAAAAGCACTGGTCGAGTAGCGCCGGTCGAGTAGCGCCACACCAGCGCATAGGCGCGGCAGCGCACCAGCTCGAGATTCGAGCGCTCCGAAACATGACCAAACGACATCGAAACCTTTCGTATAATATATCGTTGGAAAGGTATAGAAGTTTAATTTCTACTCCAATTTATGGAATGACATTTAAATGTCTGTATAAAAAGTTATGGTCAATGGAGTGACCAAAGGTCAGAAACAGACAACAACAGAGTTGCCCTGTTTTGGTGGTCACTTTGGAGATTTCAAAACCAATCCAAACGGTCATGAAATATTACGAATAATATATCGTTGGAAAGGTATGAGTGTCTAGTTTTTCCAGAATTTTACAAAACTCAATTTGAAACTTTGTGTAAAAAGTTATGGTCACAAGACCATACAAAGGTCAGTTTTGAAAAACATTTAAATCATTGAAATCCAATATTTTGAACCTAGACACTTTACTCCAATCAACCAAACCAAATCTAACACTTATCCAAGAGAAGAATGAGTCATTCTCAAGTGGTCAACCATTGCGCTAAGACATGCACACCATTGTGCAAGCACGGACGTTTCCGATCACACAAAAGGAAACAAATTACACCACACTTAAGACTAACATGAAGTGCAAGTGTGGTTGTGAATAAATAACATGCATGGGAAAGGATAACATCATGAAAAATCACCAAGCATGTGACACACAAAAGATATGCAATATATGAAAATGCATAAGTGTGATGATAAAGCATATAAGCACACAATTACGAGAACCACAAATGCAATCATATAAATGCAATGAAAGTGAGTGTGTGCTAAAAGACATAGATGTACAAATCAATGAAACACATATGCATGGTAACAAATGCAAGATAGATAAAGATGCATGCAAGTGTGTGTGTGCACCTAATCTCTTCAAGAATCAAGGTCAAGTGATATACCTTTTGAAGCTCTTGATCTTGAAGTCACCGGGATGCTTGGAAGCTTGCCTTGATAATCATCAAGATGACCTAAGCTACCCACAACACAATCATCCCCAATGTGGTATGTCATGAAATAAGTCAATCACAAAATAGAGGTCCTTACAAGTCTCTCTATGGACTTAAACAAGCACCTAAACAATGGCATGAGAAGTTTGATAATCTAGTCATCTCGAATGGTTTTAGAATAAATGAAAGTGACAAGTGCATTTATTATAAATCTGAGAATGATGTTTGCACAGTTATTTGTTTATATGTGGATGACTTGCTTATTTTTGGCTCAAATATTCATGCTGTGAATGCTGCTAAATGTTTATTGACTGCTAACTTTGCAATGAAAGATTTAGGTGAAACTAGTGTAATCCTGGGTATAAAAATAACTAGGTCAAAAAAGGGAATTTCTTTGGATCAATCTCATTATATTGAGAAAATTCTAAAGAAATATAATTATTTTGACTGTAAACCTGCCTTTACTCCATATGATCCTAGTGAAAAGTTGTTCAAGAACACTGGTAACAGTGTTAGACAAAATGAGTATGCGAGCATCATTGGTAGCCTTCGTTATGCTACTGATTGCACTAGGCCTAATATAGCTTATGCTGTGGGAGTACTATGTAGGTTTACTAATAGACCTGGTAATGAGCATTGGCATGCTCTTAAGAGAGTAATGCGTTATCTCAAGAGAACAATGAACCTCGGATTACATTATGGAAAGTTTCCCGTTGTACTTGAAGGTTACAGCGATGCTGATTGGAATACTCTTTCTAATGATTCCAAGGCCACTAGTGGATACATTTTTAGTATCGCTGGAGGTGCATTATCATGGAAGTCTATGAAACAGAGTATTTTGGCTCAATCCATAATGGAGTCAGAATGATAGCACTAGCTACTGCTAGTGAGGAAGCAGATTGGTTGAGAAGTTTGTTATCAGATACCCCTTTATGGGAGAAACCGGTACCAGCCGTCCTTATTCACTGCGATAGTACCACGACTATTGCAAAAGTCCAGAACCGTTATTATAACGGTAAGAGGCGACAAATATGTCGCAAGCACAGTACAGTTAGAGATTTTTTCTTAACTGGGGCTGTAAGAGTGGATCATGTACGATCTGAGGAGAACTTGGTTGATCCTTTGACGAAAGGATTAGCATGAGAAAAAGTTTGGAAAACCTCGAAAGGGATCGGACTAAAGCCCATTGATAGTTGAGTCACTTGTGATGGTAACCCAACCTACAGACTGGAGATCCCAAGACGTAGGTTCAAAGGGTAATAACAAGTCATGAAGTGATATGTGGAATCATGCTATTGTGATATATGGTTAACATACCAAGACCATCCCTATGGAGCATGACATCCTGAAGCGATTTAAGGTTGAGTTAGATATAACTCTTAATGAGCTCTATACTCTATATGGAGTTGGGTACCTAGCTACAGGAGTATCTATAATTGGCTCACCTATGTGAATGTGGAAGAGAGGTCGCTTTCTATGAAATTCTTGGCAAAATTTCTAGAGCATTCACTATACTGGGATATAAGCACATGGCCGTAAAGTGCTGGTTTTAGAAGTTAACTCTACTATGGCTGTATGTGTGGTGTTGTCCGTGATAGAGTTCAAAACTACGAGTTACTCTAGTATATACAGAAGCATCATCACTATGTAAAGGTTCAAGTCACACGACACCTTTATTTATGCATAATCATATAAAAGATTGCTTGATGAACTTATTATTTTTAAATACAAGTGGGGGATTGTTAAAAGTGTATTTAAAATTTGAATTCAAAAATTGCATAACAGTTCAACTATTATAAATTTGTTATTTGTTTAAATGAGTGTGTTTATTACAAAAGTTTTTGAGGTTGTTATCTGATAACAACTTTATATTTTTTTTATTATAAAGGTATTGTCTTTGAATGTTGTTAACTGACAACAACATACAAAACATTTTTATTTTAATTTAAATTTTGGTTATTGCATCAATTTTTATTTCATTTTAATGGCTGGTTTTAATTTGTTTTTTCAGTTTTAATTTTCGTATCCTATAAATAGAGGCTTTGCCTCATTCACAAATATACACAACATTTGAAACAACAAAAGCTCTCAGTTATAATTATTAGTATTCCAAGCAATCAAAGAAAGAGTTTGAGCATTCCAGTTCTTCTTTGTGCAAAGAAGTTCTGAGACAGAGGTGATTCTGGACTGTTTTATCCTGGGGACAACGTGGCAACTTTAGAACTACATGAACAATTAGGGCAGTGCCGTGAAACGTCTTAAAGAGAGCAACATTGTCCGCGACTCAGCCACTTTCCAATTTTTCTATTCTAATTATATTGTGTACTGTTTGAACTAATTTCCAGCAGTAAAATTTTTAAATAATTTCCAGCAACAAAATTTATTTTTGAAATAATTTCCAGCAACTATTTGAATTGAAGAATTTTGCAGCAACAAGAGCTCTACCCTGGATGTAATTTATTAACTCCTGACAAAATGTAGGACCAACTTCCCTCAATGCTCGGTGTATGCAACCTGAGAGTATAAATTAAACCAGATGATGATGAGATTGATTCAAAACAAAACAAGAATATTAACAAAAACGAACAAGTAAAAGCACATTAATTCTTTCGATTCGGCCTCAGGCATGCTTGTTAGGGATATATTTCTCGAAAACCCCCTATCAGGTTTGACCAAAATCGAAAAACAACCATGAATTCAAGTAAAAGTGAACAAAGTGATCAGGTACATACTGTCCAATTACGTGTTTTAGCAAGACGCTTGGCAAGACCTTGTATGCAGTAAGCAACATCAGCACGAGGTTTCGAAGCTGAAACTACATCAAGGATAGCTGAAAACACACAACAGTTACCATATTCATGTGCAAAAAATACAAAGTGAAGCATTTACTCAAAAGATTTAACTGAAACTCAAACAACAAAAAGTCCACCTGAAAAACTAAAAAACATTTTAAATTTCAATCACTTCATTCTTGCAAAAGAATAACTCACTCTTGATATGCTTCTCCTTTGGCAGTACTCCATCATGGTTTGTGGCCTTGACAATAGCAATATCCAGCCACTGAAGTGCATGATTTGTCACTATCAATTTTAAACACTTTTGAAGATATGTATATAATAAAGTGATTTTGAAAATTACCTTGTTATCACTGTTGAAGTTTACCAATCCAACCTTTGTGGAATCCTTCAAAACCCAAGGGTGTGTTTGGCGCCTGGGATTGGACTGGAATTGGACTAAAATAGTCTAAAGCCCATGTTTGGCTCAATAAACGGACTAGGATACATTCTCCCAACAGTGTAAAATAATCCCACCAACTCTGGACTAAACAAACCCACTCGTCCTCATTGGTTTAGTTGTCCTGGGACTAATCATTCAATTGTTTTTGTTTTTTCAACATTATCTCTTTCTTTTCTTCTTTTCTTCCAATTCTTCATCATCATCGATCAAAATTTTCCCTTCTCTCTCTTCAACCAAAATTTATTTTATTTTGTTTTAAAAAAAAATTAACTACTTTATTTTATGAAATTAAAATTAACTCTTTCCGGTGGACAAGAGATGGAGTGATGGAATTGACTCCATAAAATCATATCTGCTCCTTATCTTCTTCGAAATTTTTTTTTTTTTTAAAAAATTATGTAGTTCTGCTGCTCCATCAAGTTTGAGATCGAAGAAAATTGATGAAGAAGATGGATCTGCCTTTGTTGGTGTTGATGTTGATGATCATGAAGATGGCGGGGGTGGTGTTGTTGAAGTTCTGACTCCATTTATTTTCTCTAATACACCCGAATCAAAACTTGTCAAATTATCAATTAATCACTTTAAAAAGTTTTACCAAACATCATTTTATTTCAAAAAAAAAAAAAAAAAAAAGTTAATTTTAATTTTTCAAAAGCAATACCAAACTTCGGTCCGAAATTTCTAAATTTGAAACTAGAGGTTAAGAAAAAAAAAATCAAACCTCATGATAGTTTTTGAGAATCTCACTTAATTTTATTTGAAATTTAGCTACGAAATTAATCAAACAAATGTAATTTGAGTCATTAATCAAAGGCACCTTATTATTAAAGTAAACCCGAATACAACTCAAATGTTCTGAAATATTTCTCGGGTCATTTTGATGAAAATGATAGACTTGTATTTATATTACAATAATTAGAATAATAATGAACTTGACAACTGTTACATTGCATTTATTCAACTAATGATCAGATTTAATGATAATTATTATTTTTTATTATTATTTCTCCCCACCAAAACCACCACGAACATGTAAACATACAAACAACAACAGTAATGTAAAGTGGGTTTTGAAGATGCTAAGATCTCTCTTTGTATCAAGTGTTTATAAAATTATAATGTATCTGCATTGCCAACTTGATGCAACTGTGGCTTCTCTGCCATCGCGGCCGCGTGCTGCTCTAAGTATTCTTTGCTGTTCATCTCCGTTAATCTGCATCAATCAGCCGTTACAATAGAAACGGACAACGGCATCAGAATTGATTATTCTCAAATATCAGGAAATAGGAAAAATCACGGAATGTGGGTTTGATACTTTGATTGATTATCAAAGACGACCAACAAATTAACCATTATTAGTGTTAATCATGCACTACGGTGTTCATCACATTAAATAAGTCATTGACCAAAAAGAAAATGAAAATTTTATTAACTTCAGGAGTGGGAAAATCTACCTAATACAAAACGATGTATCCTTGAAGACACCAGTCCTTATATTTGCGAGTTTTATTTATGAGGCTAACCCGTATTAACCATGAGAAACCTATCCACAAGTTTTGTAAACCTATCTAAGATTGGACAATACTTTCAGCTCAAATTTTTAGGATGACCCAAAGGTATAATGAACACCATAACATTTTCAAATCCAACCAAAATTTTGAGCTTCAATCCGAAGAAAAATTAGAGTTACAAACTCATTTACTTTAAACATGGATCACAACCAGAATTTACAGGTGTGGCTAACTCAGAAGGACAAATCTGCATGCAGTTGAAGGCAACAAGACTGGCAAAAGGAAAAAGAGTTCCGATGCAGAATCATTTTACATTGTGAGTGGTAGAATACCTGCTAATGGTGCGGTCTTTTGCAAATCCCAATTCGTTGTCCACACAAAGATCTAAATCGTCATTTCTCCTAGACCTAGAGGAGGTCCTCGGTGCCTCATGCTGGGCCTCAGAAATTGTCACTATCCTCTTAAAAAGTTCTAGAGGACTACCCTCAGCTGAACACAACAGTCGAGCTCTGTTCTCATACATTACCTGTAACCACCAGAGTAAACTGTAAAAATGCTATACTTTTATTTTAAATTTTCATGAACACGAAAATGGAGAATATTCCTAATTATTCATCTTCACAGAGGTAGTAGTCAATTGAACTAATTATCGTATTTCACATTCAGCCTATGTCCCTTCATATGAGGTAGAAAAGTGTGAGGAATGAGCATTCTATGAGAAGGCTTTCATTAAAATTGCTAGAGCAATACACAAATAAAGCCCTTCCTAACCTGTATAATGGATTCTTTTATAGTGAAGACTACATGATAAGGACATGCAACTAGAATGTTATCTTTAGACATGACGATTAGCATTTTCAGGCAATGTGCATCATTGGTAATGTCATCTTAAAAGGTTATGTATAAATAAGAAAAGGAACATACATCAACTAAAGTGACAAATCGATATGCCGATGTTCGATTGTTGAGTCCAAGTATCGGGACACCTTCCAGTGCTAGCGTATGAAATCTCTCTGTAAGGGGGAAAAAGAATCAGATCTGTATAAGAACATACAAAAAAAATGACAATGCATTATATTATAAGATATTGCATTGAAGGAGACATTTGTTACATTTAGCGCACAAGAATGTAAGAAGCCCATCTTTAGAACAGCTCCACCTAGGAGACATTCTAAGCCAACTTTTGGCAGTTTTGAAAAGAATACAATTAAAGTAAGAAGAAAATTTCAATTTATTTGCAATTGTGCAGGAGGAAATTTGTCTTTGAAAATAATCACATCATGTATAAAATATCGTTCGTGTTATCCCAAAGATACTATCAGTTTTATAGACCTTGGGCTAACAATCTATCAAGTAATTATTATCCATTTATCCTACCTGTTATCAACAAATAAACAGAGCCCTATCCAACTAATAATATTTGTAATTCAATCCTAATATAAACATCAAGATCCACCAAGATATATATGACTTACTGAACAATCCAAAATAGTCTGCAGCACCGAGAGGTCTCTCACACAGTTCCTCGAATTTAAAATATGCACATCCATTAGCACCCAGTGGAACCTGACCGCATCAAAATTAAGAACAAGGCTTGAAAAATAATCTAACTAAGTGCTGTAAACATTTTGTGGCACATTAGATGGCTAGATGCTAGCATGTACCTGCAACGTCCTTCCCATTACTACTTCCACCTCCTGTGAACAAGCTTTGTGATCACCAATCAGTTCCTGAAATTTTTGCTCAAGAAGGCCTGACAAACCTTTGCCAATGAAGTAGAAACCTTGCTCAGCCTGCAGTCCAACAGACAAACACAGCAATAAAAAAACTGTAACATAACAAAAGGAATCATCGGATTGAAAAGCAGAAATGAAATCGTTCCAAATCTTTGACAGAGAATTGATATCATACCGAAGTCAATTTCCTATAGTCTACTGCTGAGCCAATTTGATGCGCGATGCATCTTTCCTACAGCAAGTTTCACAAATTTAAAAAGCACATACAGTATGGTAAACCATAGTATTGTGACACTCATTGTGTTCAACCACATTTACAGTAAAATAAATTTACACAATTAAATGTCCGACACAGACCTTTAAAGTGGAAATGAAGGGTAAAAATAGATCTCTCTGCAATCCACCTTCGTAGAGATTATCAGGAGCACGGTTTGAAGTGGCAACAAGTATCTACACTTGCCTCCCAAGATGCGCAAATAAAATGCCATATCAGTTTCCAGCTTAAATCAATAGTATCATACTTATATTTAGTGAAACACTAAATTTACATCAAAGATTATATATTACTTACGACACCATTGCTGAATAAATGCCCAAAAAGACGGTTCAGTATCAACGCATCAGCAACGTCAGTCACCTATGAAGGAACATAAAGAAAAAGTTAATACAAACTCTAGTACTACAGCACATGCTATAACTTTAATTTTTGATATCATAATAGCGTACCATAAACTCGTCTAAACATAATAAAATTGACTCATCAGATATCTCTCCAGCAATGACTTCAAGTGGATCTGCCACACCTTTGTGCTTCTGCAGAAATTCAACATTCCACATTAATGCATTTCAGTATTTGCTATGATCAAGCACCGTGTAAAATCAGCAAGACGGCAAAACCTATTCAATAAAAGATCAATTTTTATCCGAAATCCTTATTGATTTTCTGTGTCCCAACTAAGAGAATAAGATTTCTTAACCATTAGATCAGATAGTAAAGAAGATTGAGTAATTAAAAAGTCTCGATAGTTAACTACGAAAATGAAAGATAGTTCAAAAATATTATATCTGCCTGAGAAGGTGATTATTGTCCAAGCAGCTATAAAATTAATGCTATGCATTAAGAAACACAGAGTCTAGGTCAGACTGAGACATATATTTACTTGAAAATAAAGTTCCAAATTTATCAAAAAAATAAAAATAAAACAAACAAACAAACAAATATCTTCATAAACATATACTTGTCTGGATTCTTACTTGCAAGCGGCTATGTACATTCAACATGAAGTCATGAAAATGGATCCTCTTCTTCCTCCAATCGCTGGGCCTGAGGAAATAAATATGGACTATAAGGTGAGCCAAAGATAATATTGATCAGATTATCACTATGACAATATATTACATTTCATAAAATCTTTCAACACAACAAATACATTTGAAGTTTATAGAGATTGTTTCTCAGTTATTCTGAATTGAAAAGTATCAAAACTTAATGCACATGTAACTTACAACTGATCAAAGAACAGGTCCATCAACATTGTTTTCCCAGTGCCCACTCCTCCATAAAGATATAATCCTTTGACAGGTGCATATGAAGATTGTGGTATGAACCGAGACCAGAACCACCTATTCCTTAAGACAAATATGGATACGTGAAAAGCTGCATAAATACTTTAGAATTCAAATTCAAAGTAAAGCTAGATACAATGAACAAGGAGTGATCATTCCATATTAGAAATTAACTCGGTAATTAAAATCTAAAAATGATAAGAGGAAACTGGAATAATCACCTCGTACTTTTCTGAGAAGATGCATAACGATCTAACTGGCAGGCATCCGCTTTTTCAACAATTTCATCATATAATCTCTGAAGCTCCCTTAAGGTTCCTAGCTGCAAAAATCACTGTCAGGATACTTTTCAACAAGCCCGGCCTAGTAATCTCATTAAACAACCAAGTGTGCAGTTCACTAAGCTCCTATCTATCTAACCACCACACCCCCTTCCACCCAAATAAATAATCTAATACCCAGTGCAAATTCTAAAGTGCATGCCAATTTTTAAAACAGAACATCTAGTAAATGAGAGGAAAATTCCCAAACATTTCTGGTTAAACAAATTCAAGTACTCACAGACTAAACCATATGCAATTTTACATCAACCAAAAAGTATGTACAATTGTACATGATCAGTTCGTTGAATGAGAAGCTCAACTCAATGGCATATTGGCATGCATCAACTTCTCACCAATTCTTTCTTTGGTTATACTCACAATTACACATTCACATTCTCATGCAATCAACTTTCATTTCCTAAAAAAAACAAAAAAAAAAAAAACAAAAAACAAAAAACAAAAAACAAAACAAAACAAATAAGCAAGTCAAAAAATTTTATATACCTGGCAGGCATCGCCATCCAAAAGCTCACCCACTGCAATTCTCCGTTCGTACTCCACTAAAGGCCCTGCTCTTTTGGCATCTGTAAATGGAAAACAACCCAACAAAATTGAGAAACTCAATTTCAAGTTTTCAACATCTTACACCATGAAAAACATAACAAAAAAGGATAGAAAGTAATAACAAAAAAGATAAACCTCCAATGGTAACTTTAGCAGCAGCGTCCGTTGACAGAGCTCTCGAAACCGTAAACGAAGAACAAACAAATCTATCAATTTCGCCATTAACAGGAATTCTATAATAATCACAACCATGGTTGTTATCCACCAAACACTTGGGTCTTCTCACAAACCCACGCCATTGATTGTAGTTTCGATGTCGAAAAGCCGATCGAAGTCGCCAAACAGAACCCACAACAACCCTCCTCATCTTCAAAATCAACCAAATTTCTCGCTTCAATACTACAGGACTCCCTGAAACAAAAACAAACAAAAAACAAAAAAAAAAAAAGCGGTAAAATTAAAAAATTTTAAATATACGAATTACGAAACCGAATATATACTGAACAAATCACATACACAGGATGAGCCTGTAAAAATAAAAACTTTACAGAGAATAAGAATCATTAGCTTCACCAATTATTAGCCGCCAATTCATCAAACAAAAGCAAAAGTACCTGATTGAATAGGATTCCAATTCGAATTGGAGACGAAAAATTCAGAGGAATAATTTGAAGAAAAAATTTATTAACAAAAAGAAATGTGAAGTTTCACGAGAGATAAAAAAAAATCATGGAGATTATTCGTGTGTGATTATATACGTAGGTAGTGGTGTTTGACTCGTAAATGTAATTTATGATCGAGAACACTTTTGCTCACTCCTCCGAGGAGGCAACTATTACCCTTTTTAAATGGACGACATGCATTTATAAAAGGGTAAATATAGAGAGTTTTCTTTTTCAAAATTCAATTTTTTCTTTTCATATTTCTTTTCTAAAAGTATTCTCAAAATTTTAATTTAAAAAAAATTCTTAAGACACTTCATTTTGTTACAAAATTATCATTTTTATCTTTCTTAAATTAAATTATTAAAAAAAATTATTTCTCTTAAATCATTAAATTAATTATTACATATTAAATAATCTCTCCTAAATTTTTAATTACCATATTAAACTTTATCTCCTCCAATACATATCTCTAATTTTCTATCAACATTCTTTCTCAAGTAAAACTAACAGTTAAGAGGAAAAAAAAAAAAAAAACCTTAATAATAAGTTTGATTTTTAAGAACCATATGTAAATAAAAAAAAATTAAAAATTAAAAAAAACTCAAAAAATAAGTACATTTTATTTTATTTTATTTTATTTAAAAAAAATCCAAATATGAAAATATTTTTTGTTACTTTTGTAGGTATGTGATTGCCTAAAGAACTTTAATTCTTTTATTAGTCTTAGAAATTTAAGTTTAATCAAATCTAGTTGAAACAATTCAAGATTTCATATATATATATATATATATATACAGTAGAACCCCTCTAAATTAATATTCTTGAGACCTACCATTGAGTATTAATTTAGAAGGGTTATTAATTTGAAGGATTTTACATCGTAAAGTGTTATTTTATCTTAGAAAATATGTGGAAATTGTTTTTGCTTAGGGAAGGTTCTTTTTCAAGGATCTCTAGCTTATTTAGTCAGTTTTCTTCTTCAGAGAAATTTTTTTTTTTTCAGGATTCTTTGTTTAGGAAAGATTTATTAAGAAAATTTTCAATTCCTTTTGAAAATATGATTATTTAGAGACAAAGCATACTCACCCTATAAATAGTGAGGCTTATTCTTTGGTTGTATATCACAAGAGAGATATCAAAATATACCTAAAAATTTTATTCCTAACAGCTCCTGAAAATTCTCTATTTTCTATCTTCTTTGCTATAACATGAGGACACTTCATCTTTTGTCAAAAATATCAAACATGGTAGCCTTGTGCAAACTAGCATCTTGAAGTACTTTTCTATTTATTGATTATTATGTAATATATTTTTATACTCTTATCGAATTATTAATTTATGCGACAGTCGGGACCAAAATTTTACACTGGGTTTCAAAAATAAATTATTAATTATTACGATAGAGGGGTTTATTAATTTTTTACACTGGCCCGAGTCGGGACCGGGATTTTTTATTAATTTAGAGAGAATATTAATTAATATGAGATTAATTTACAGGGGTTCTACTGTATATATATATTACTGTTAGTAAAAAACTAAAATATTCAAAAGTTTTTTTTTTCTTTAACTATTAATCAGAGATTGATGGAGAAATCATGAAAATATGATTATTATTATTATTATTATTGAAAAATGGAGAGAGATTAATTAGAAGAGAGTCTTTAATATGGTAATAACAGATATAGAAGAGAAAGTTTAATACTTAATTTTTAATATAATGATTTAGGAGAGAGAATTTTTTTTTTTTTTTTTTAATAATTTAATTAGTTTGGAATGTCTTTAATTATTTTTGCTTTTTTTAGTAATTTTAATTTAGGTTAAAATTGTCATTAATAAAAAAAAATTAAATTGGAGTATGAATAGATAATTTATAGATTGTAAGGAGAAGCTCTCTAAATTTATTCAAACACAGTTATTTTTTGGACAAATTTACTTTCATAGACACATGTCATCTTTTTGAAAAGAGGTAATGCTTACCTCCTTGTAAGGGTGAGAAAAATGGACTATTTATGATAACTGTAATTACTTTTCTCTGTATGACTATATGATGACTCACCTCAACTGCTCAACGTCCATTTCCATTACACACTTTTCTTTTTCATTTTCTGATTTTTTTTATCAATTTAAAATTTGGTATTGTACAAACATCCCTGAGTTTAGGTGATATTGCACTCATCGTAACTGTTGTCATAATTGCACAAATATCCCTTGAAAATCGTTGACCACCGTTAAATTTGACATTTGACTAACCTTAATTGTGAAATGTCCAAATTGCGCATGATTTAATTATTTTAAATAGGGGTATTATCACTAAAGTCCCTGCTTTTTTATGAATTGTCACCTATTTAAACGTCTTTGTCATATTAGTTACTTTAGTCCTTTGTTTTTTCAAAATACATCACTTTAGTCCATTTGACCAAAAAACTAAAGGTCAACTATAACAAAATGTGTAAAAATACAATTTTACCCTTTATTGTTATTTTAAAAAAATTTCTTTTAGTCCCTCTAGTTTCAATAATAGCTGGTCAACCCCTAAAAAAAATTAAAATGCCTCCATCAAGGATAGAACATTCAACCTTAAGGTTAAAAGTCACAAGTTCAACTAACTGAGCTACTCTAGCTTATTATTGAAGGTTTGTTGATTTAAATGTATATATAGTTATATAATTTGTTTAAACTAATTTAAGTATGTTTATATAATTTAAAATAAACTCATATTTAATAATAATATATAAAAACATATTTATGAAAATGAAAAAGAAAATAACAAACCAAAAGGAAACCCAGAAAACCCATAAAATCAAAGCCTGTAACTTTTTTTTCTTTCTTTTTTTGGATTTTTTGTTTTCAAAAAATATATTATTTCAATTTGATAAAAAAAAAAAAAAAAAAAAAAAAAAAAAAAAAAAAACCCAAAAAATCAAATCCCATAAATTGAAAATTTCCTCTCTCTCTCTCTTCTTTTTTTTCCTTTTTTTCCTTTTTGTTTTGTTATTTTCTATTTCATTCTCATAAATATGTTTTTATATATTATTATTATATATTATTTTATTTTAAATTATATAAATATGAGTTTATTATTATTATTATTATATATGAGTTTATTTTAAATTATGTTTTTATATATTATTATTATATATGATTTTTTCCCCTTTCAATTTATGGGCTTTGATTTTTTGGGTTTTTTTATTTTATTTATTTATTATTTTTTTATTTTATCAAATTGAAATAATATATTTTTTTGAAGAGAAAAAAAAATCCAAAAAAAGAAAGAAAAAAAAATTACGGGCTTTGATTTTAAATTATATGAACATATTTAAATTTGTTTAAACAAATTATATAACTATATATATAGATTTAAATTAACAAACCGTTAACAATGAGTTAGAGTAGGTCAGTTGGTTAAAGTTTGTGACTCTTAACCTTAAGGTTGAAGGTTCGATCTTTGATGAAAGCGTTTTAATTTTTTGAGGGATTGACCAGTTATTATTGAAACTAGATGGACTAAAAGGAAAAAATTAAAAAATTACAATAGAGGGTAAAATTGTATTTTTACACATTCTATTATAGTTGACGGTTAGTTTTTTGGTCAAACGGACTAAAGTGATGTATTTTGAAAAAACAAGGGACTAAAGTGACTAATATGGCAAAGACATTTAAATAGATGATAATTTATGAAAAAGTAGGGACTTTAGTGATAATACCCCTTTTAAATATTATTATTTTTGAAATAATAATTTAAAATCTATTATTTAAAATTTTTAAAAGAAAAAAAAATGAAGAAGATTTGCTGCAGATCTTGTCTGATCGCAATCTCCTCCTTCAATTTTATTTTTGAAATGCAATGCAATGATATGGAAGCTTGTGGGAGTCGAGAGGTGTGTACAATATAAAAGGGATACGGCGGCCACTGCTGGTATTGATCATAAATGGGGTTTCTGAGATGTGGTGGTGGTGGAGTGGAGGAGAAAGAAAAGTGAATTGAGTAATGGATAGAGATTGAGATGGTGTTGGGAGAGTTATGCTTTGTCTTAGACACTAGAATATTTTGGTGTGTGAACGGAACAGTTATTTGTATCCTTTTGAGAGTTGGTTTTTGTTGCCTCCATTAATGGACTTTCAAAGAATAAAGATGAAGAAATAGAAGAGGAAAAAAAAAAAAAGGGGGATTTGGTTCCTCTGATTTGCTGAACTTTTTACTGACCTAAAATACTTAAAGACAATATTCAGCATTTAAAGATAATGGAATTAAATAAATAAAACAAATAAGTCTCAACAATTGATTACACATGTCACAAGATTTATATAGATCAGCACAAATAAATCTTCTCTTTCTCTCAACTTAATAGCATAAATGCATCAATCGACTCTGTGGATTCTGTTTATTCTGTTTCTTCCGAATATGATCATTTCATCAAATCATGTTTGCGCGGGAATAATTTCAAAGCACCTGTAGGAGATAGAGGCAAAAAAAAAGTATACACCGGAGGTTTGGAACCCATCTGTATCTATGTCGCTTTTATGTGTCACTCGTTTCCTCATCTCCCTTTATATCAATGGTAGGTTTTCTAGCCCAGTGAAGGCTTGTTTCTTTAGAGATAAATATAAAGAAGGCTCGCCAGCATCCTATGGCTCGCCCCAACTCTAAACCAAAGGATCCAAATTCAAAAAGAGGACCTTTTGATTTAGTATTAATTCGATCTGCATTTAATTCCATGGGGAAGGAAATATAAACTGAAAAGTTAACATATTTTGTGTTGCTTTAGCTGATTATTTACTTTTGGAGTTTTCTTCATTGTTATGATGGGTTTATTTTTATTTTATTTTTGTGGTGATTTGTTTCGGTTCATGGAATTTGGTGATGTTTTGTGTGTATCAAGTTCCTTTTTTTCTGTTTATAGTTTTTGTTAACAAAATTTGTGGTTTTTTTTTTTTTTTTTTGTATGCAATTAGAATCCAATTTTGTGTTTAATAGTTAGAAGATTGATGGTGGATATTGGTGCTTTTCCTTCTAACATGAACCAGCTTATCGATGCAGCTCTCCTCCATGGAATCTCGGATCTCTCGACAAAAAAAAAAAATTAATTTTCAAACACTTTGGGTCAATTTCATAATTTTATTTTAGTAGATTTGTAATTATAAAAAAGTTTGGGGTTGTTTCATAATTGTTTAAGGTTTTAATTATTTATTTTGTGTAAAAAGACGGATTAACCCAAAACCCATTAAGTCTATGGTTAGTCAAACTGTTAATCAACTAAGTTCAGAGGACGTTTATACAATTATAGTAAAAGTTGTCGTTGCGTGCAATATTGCATAAATTTAGGGGATGTTTGTACAATTTCCCCTTTAAATTTTTTATTAAAAGTGTGTAACTTTTACATTAACCCAATTATTTAGTTTAAATCGAATGGTTATTAAACTTTTCTTCTCCACTATTGAATTAAGAGCAAATTAATATAAATATCACAAATTTAAGTCAAATTTTTAAGTTAATTTAACTTAACCTAATAAAATTGTAGATATTTTATTAAAAAAAAAAAAAATCCGACGACATTTGAGTTGGGTCAGTCAGAACTAGTGGTGGCAATGTGGGCTGGCACGGCCCATTTTTGCTGGGTCGAAGGAGCCCGTTTTAGAAAACGAGCTCAGCCTAGCACGGCATAGCAAATTGCCATGCTGGGCTGGGCCGGCCCGTTTTTAAAAACGGGGGGCCTGGCATTCAATTTTTTTTTTAATTTAATTTAATTGTTAAACAATTTAAATTATGTAATTTTAATTGTAATTTGTCCATCTTATTTATTATTTTAGTGTAATAAAAAAATAGACAGATTTATTATTTTATTTAATAAAATAATTCAAAGAATAAATAAAGATAAAATATTAAAGAAAATAAAAAATACATGAAATTATGAAAATATGAAATGAAGAATGATTTATTTATTTCGGATTTTCAGTATTACATGATTGTCTCATTAAAAACCTTACCAAGAAAATCCCAGTGGAATAAAAATTTGGTAAGGGAAAAAAAGTGCAATCTCTAGCATACACGGAGTCGTAACGGGCTCGTCTCAGTTCCGTTGTATTTACGTCTAGGTTATAGTGTCTATCTGTCCGTGTTGAGCCATGCATTTGTCCATATGCCTTTTCAAATAACCAGTTTCCGACTTAGAAGTAGAACTAGTATATAAGAGTTTACAAAACTTACAGCGATATTTTGTTGTGACCCTACCGTCTGGGTTTGGTATTTCTTCTTTGTCAAAACACTGACATACATTTGATGTGTACTTTTTAGGTTTGAGAGGACGTGATATCGATGTTGTGTCGGAACCAGAATGTCCCGCTGCCGTTTCTATCGGCCCGGAAAGGTCAAAATAATCGTCCTCCATGTTATGATCGTCCAGAAATTAAGGATGATTATAATCCATTTCTTACAATACAAATATTAACTCATTAGTCATTAAAAACTAAGCATAAAATCATAATTGTACTAAGCATGAAAATATTAAAATTAATTACTAAGCATTTAATCATAAATATACCACTTATTATTAAGCATTTAATCATAAATATACTAAGCATAAAAATATTAAAATTAATTACTAAACATAAATCATAAATATCATAAAAATATTAAAATTAACTACTAAACATAAAATCATCAATTTACTAACTAAACAAAATATACTAAGTATAAATTAAAATATACAAATATTAAAATTAATTACTAGACATAAATTCAAAAAATGATAAATTTACTAAAATCTAAGATTCTAAGATTAAATATTAAATTATAACAAAGCATACAAATATTAATTCATAAATATACTAAGCATAAAGCCAAAAATATTAAATATACATAAAACATAAGAATAAATATCAAAATTAATAACTAAGCATAAGTATATTAAGTATAAATATAGAATTTAAAAACTAAAACATAAAATTAATTAATAACATTTAAAGGAAAAAGATACCTTTGAGCTTTGGTGGAGAGATTAGAGAATAATATTAGTAGAATAGTATTAGGAATTTAGAATAGTAGATTAGTAGTGTAGAGAATAGAGAAACAGTGAGAGTAGAGACAGAGAGAGTAAGAATAGAATCATAAAAATATGAAATGGTGTAGAGAATAGAGATTAGAGAGAGTAATAGAGAGTTGGAGAATGGAGAGAATGAGAGATTGAGAGAAAATGTATGGAAATTGGAATGGGTGGAGGTATCTATAGAAAAATTTGAAATGCGGATAAAAATATAAAATAGAAGATATGAGGGGGCAAATTGTAATTTTTGACCATTTTAAAAAATTTGATCATTTGCTGACATCAGCAACGATCAAATTTTTAAAAAATATATATTAAAAAAAAGATAACTAAGTTAAAAAATAATAATAATAAAAAAAGGGTTGCCCTGGCAGGCCAGTCCGATCCGGCCCGGCCGGCCGCATTTCCTCAATTTTTTTTTCTTTTTTTAAATTTAAATATTTTAATTCAATTGTCACATTATAAATTTATAATATTGTTTAAACATTTTTAATTGCAATTTGTCTATCTTATCTATTATTTTAGTCTAATAAAAAAAATGTAGAAAATAGAAAGATTTATTATTTTATTTAAAAAATAATAATTCAAAGAATAAATAATTATAAAGCTAAAAGATTAAAGAAAATAAAAATAGATGAAATTATGAAAATGTGAAATGAAGAATTATTTATTTATTTCGGAGTCTCAGTATTACATATTTACATGATTGTCTCATTAAAAACCTTACCAAGAAAAACCCAGTGGGATAAAAACTTGGTAAGGAAAAAAGAGTGCAATCGTATTACAAGATAATGTACATGTATAACCTAGAAGTCCTAAATTTGGTTATCACCGGAACTCTCTTCGATATATAAATTACTGAAATTTTGAATAAGTCGTTCGTCTACCATTTCATTTTTCAACCTCTTTCGAGCACACTCCCAATCTCAAATGCATGCTAATACCTCTACCATCTCTGGAGTCAAAGAACTTCTTCTTTCTTCAACAATTCTTCCAGTCGTGCTGATACCTGTTCTGAGGAAACAGTGGAGAAGGGGATAACCAGTACGTCACGTGCTAGGTGTGAAAAGACCGGATATTTATAGCCGTAGGTCTTCCACCATACCAACAGATCAAATCCCTTCTCTCTTTCAAATCTGTCGTCGAATTGAGCTTCAAGGTAGCTTTTTAGTTCGGCAGCGAACGTTGCACCAGCTGATCCAGCTCGTGAAGAAGAAGAACTTGATGAGCCTACTTTTTTTGGCATTTTAGAATGTTCCAATTTGTCTGATTCGGGAGTGTGTCTGGTTCTGCTGATGGTTGTGCTTCAACGCCGCCATACCTGTGCTCATAAGTACTAAAAACTTCAAACAACTTGGTTCGAATGTCAATAACCGGTGCAGAATAATCTACGCTCAAAATATCACCAAGATACTCTAGCAATGTTTCTAAACTAGATAATTTAACCCTAGGATCTATTATAACACCTAAAGCATAAAGGAAAGGAATTGTATACCAGTATTTTTTAAACCTGGTTTCCATGGCAACAACTGAAGGGCCTAAGATATTATCTCCCCTATAATTGTTTAATAATTTAGACATTTCCACAATATGATGGATTTCCTGGGAAGATGTGGGGTGATAGACCCCGGAAAGAGTTACAGTGGAATCATAAAAAACCTTTAAAAATTCAACAAAGATCTTTACCACATGCCAATCATTTGGGGTCAATGTTGGACGGCCAAGTTCAGACATTTTCATGTTATAAAAACTTGAAATAGGTGTATCATAATCCAAACAATTTTGCAGCATTAAGTAAGTAAAATTCCACCTTACCGGCATATCTGTTAGGAATCTTTAGGGTCGTAGACTGAAGGTTTTACAGTATCTACCGAATTCATTCAATTTTGGATTAGAACTACCGAGCCAAGCAAGGGCATCTCTGATGTGATTGCTTACTACCTTCATACCAGACTGTACAACTAAATTGATGATATGACATGCACATCGTTGATGGAAGAAATAATCCCCATGTTGCGGGATATTGTTTTTCAAAAAACAATGCAATAGAGCTAGTATTTACAGATGCATTATCTAATGTGATAGAAATGATGCGATGAGTTATTTCAAAAGTTTCTAAAATAGACTTAATGACATTAAAAATATTTCCTACGGTATGTGCAAAATCCATAGGATGAAAACCAAGAATTTTTTTTTTTATTTTTATTTATTTATTTATTTATTTTTTTTTTTTTTTGTAAATTCCAATCAGAGTCTAAATAGTGTCCTCTGACAATTAAATAGTCATGTTTGAACATGCGTTCCAAATATCGGAAGTTAATGCAATAGAGACAATTTGATGCTATAATTCAGCTTTCAACTCATCTCGTTGGGTTTGAAAACATTTTATCAAATCGTTCCTAGTAGTGTTTCTCAAAACAGATTTAAATTGGGGGTTGTATGTAGTTTAAATAAATTCTTCATAAAAAATCATTATCATCGAAATTAATCGGTTGATTAGTACATGCAATGTAACGTGCCATGCACTCTCTAGCATGCGCGGCGTTGTAACGCCATGTTGTAGCGGACCCATCTGGGTGCCGTTGTAGTTGTGTATGGGTTGTAGTGTATACCTGTCCGTGTACAGGCATGCATTTCTCCATATGCCTTCGCAAATAACCAATCCCCTCTAGAAGTGACATAGTGCTTAGGATAAAACTTACATTGAGCTCTGTCCATGACTTGACTATCTGACATAGTCTTTTATACTACGTCAAAACACTGCCATACATTTGATGTGTGCTTTTTAGGTTTGGGAGGACGTGATGTCGATGTTGCGCCGGAACCAGAAGGTCACACTGCTGTTTCCATCGGCCCGGAAAGGTCAAAATAATCGTCCTCCATGTTAAGACCGTCCATAAATTGAGGATGATTATGATCCATTTCCTACAATACAAATATTAACACATTAGTCATTAAAAACTAAGCATAAAATCATAAATATACTAAGCATGAAATATTAAATTTAATTACTAAGCATTTAATCATAAATATACTACTTATTACTAAGCATTTGATCATAAATATACTAAGAATAAATATATTAAAATTAATTACTAAGCATAAAATCATAAATATACCAAGCATAAACATATTAAAATTAATTACTAAGGATAAAATCATAAATATCATACAGATATTAAAATATATTTATAAACATAAAATCATAAATATACTAAGCATAAACATAATATAATTAATTACTACACATTTAACCATAAATATATTAAGCATAAAAATATTTAAATTCATTACTAAGCATTTAATCATAAATATACTAAACATAAGTATATTAAAATTAATTACTGAACGTAAAATCATAAATATCATAAAAATATTAAAATTAATTACTAAACATAAAATCATAAATACACTAAGTATAAACATATTAAAATTAATTACTAAAAATAAAATATTAAATATCATACAAATATTAAAATTAATTACTAAACATAAAATCATAAATATGCTAAGCATAAACATATTAAAATTAATTACTAAACATAAAATCATAAATATCATACAAATATTAAAATATATTACCAATCATAAAATCATAAATATACTAAGCATAAACATATTAAAATTAATTACTAAGCATTTAATCATAAATATACTAAGCATAAAAATATTTAAATTCATTACTAAGAATTTAATCATAAATATAGTAATATACTAAGCATAAAAAAAATTTAAATTCATTACTAAGTATTTAATCTTAAATATACTAAGCATAGATATATTAAAATTAATTACTAAACATAAAATCATAAATATCATAAATATATTAAAATTAATTACTAAACATAAAATCATAAATATACTAAGCATAAACATATTAAAATTAATTAATAAAGATAAAATCATAAATATCATACAAATATTAAAATTAATTACTAAACATAAAATCATAAATATGCTAAGCATTAACATATTAAAATTAATTACCAAACATAAAATCATAAATATCATACAATTATTAAAATATATTTCTAAACATAAAATCATAAATATACTAAGCATAAACATATTATAATTAATTACTAAACATTTAACCATGAATACACTAAGCATAAAAATATTTAAATTCATTACTAAGCATTTAATCATAAATATAGTAATATACTAAGCATAAAATTATTTAAATTCATTACTAAACATTTAATCATAAATATACTAAACATAAATAAATTAAAATTAATTACTAAACATAAAATCATAAATATCATAAAAATATTAAAATTAATTACTAAACATAAAATCATAAATACACTAAGCATAAACATATTAAAATTAATTATTAAAAATTAATTACTAAGCATTTAATCATAAATATACTAAGCATAAAAATATTTAAATTCATTACTAAGAATTTAATCATAAATATAGTAATATACTAAGCATAAAAAAAATTTAAATTCATTACTAAGCATTTAATCATAAATATATTAAGCATAGATATATTAAAATTAATTACTAAACATAAAATCATAAATATCATAACGATATTAAAATTAATTACTAAACATAAAATCATAAATATACTAAGCATAAACATATTAAAATTAATTACTAAACATAAAATCATAAATATGCTAAGCATAAACTATTAAAATTAATTACTAAACATAAAATCATAAATTTCTTAATAATATTAAAATATATTACTAAACATAAATATACTAAGCATAAACATATTAAAATTAATTACTAAGCATTTAATCATAAATATACTACAAGTTCCTCAAGTTTGCTTGGCTTATTTCAGTGACAAACCGCTTGTGGTGTTTGATGTAAGGGTAACTTAGGCTTTTGATGGTTGGTGTTTTGTACAACCAAGACCCTCTCAAGTCCTTAAAAGAAGAAGCACCAAAGGTAAAATTCTAAGTGCTTACTTGCTTTGAAGATATATAGTTGCCACACACTCACAATTCATACATATGCTTATTTGCTGTATGTTGTGTATTTTTATTGTGTGTATTCATGTTCATTAATCTCTCTTCTTGCATGTTTCTAAATGATTGCATCTTGTACATTGAAATGCCATAACTGTTTAGGCATTTGGATGCAAAGCCATGCCATTAGTAGCTTAAGATTGCATTTTTTCTCTTAGGCGCTGCATGATTCAGGAAACTGATTGTTATATCCTTAGGTCGTCCCTAAGAATTCAAAAATCATATTTTTCCCTTAGAATATTTTTCAAGAGAAAATTCACAAGAACTTACCTTTAAATACTTAAAGTCATTCCTTTGTGCATCAAAGTTCATCAAGCATCATCTATGACCATATAGGATGCATCCATGCATGGTTTTGCAACATCACATCTTGTTTGGTAAGGTTTTCACTAACTTCATCTAATTTTAGTGTCTTTCTTAACAAGTCATCTCTTTTATTACTTGTATGCTCTTAGAATATAATTATAGATACAAAATAGGGATTGTATGTGGTGTATTGATTGAGTGTTGTATTGTGATAACTATCTATGTTTATTTAATCTATATTTAGCTAAGCTTTATGAATTGTCATTTAGCTTTTGATATCTAGGATTGAATTAATTGTCATATTATCATCCTAGATAAGCATATAGGGTTCTCTAGCTCTATTTGCATTTTCGATATCATACATATTCACATAGGCTATTTTATCTCTTCATTGAGAAGTAAGACTTGTGGCTAAGATTGCTTAGGCCTTAAGCAAATTGGACTAGGACCACTTTTATAGGCCCGCAGGTAGTGGTGGCAGGTTATAGACCAGGATTAGGTTGTAAACACCATCACAATTAGTAGATTCGAGGTTCGTGTGTTGCTCACATAACAACCTATGGTTTTTCCTGGGATTAAGGTTTCCACGTAAAAAATCAAGTGTCATTTATATTCTGCATTTATTACACTTGATTTTATCTTTTGACTAGATAGGGGTATTTTTCGTAAAATTAACTAATAACGAAAATTGGGTAATAATTGGTTAAAATTTATTCACCCCCCCTAGATAGTTTTATATACACCATACATTATTAGTTTCAATTGGTATCAGAGCGGGTTCTTAGATATACTTAGGTGATCCTTTGCTCATTTTGGTGTGTTTTGCATTTTGTGTGATTTTTTGATCATTCATACATTTGCATTCATTTCACTCATTCATAAACACTATGAGTGGTAACGGTGGAAATAAAGGTGGCAATGAGAGTGCTTCAAGCACGAGACCTCCCCTACTTATCGGGTTGAATTATGCCTCTTAGAAAGGCAAAATGGAGTCGTACATTTGCCAAATCCATGACCGGGCTTGGATAGCGGTTGAAGACGGCTACACATCACCGATGATGACTTCTATGGGTGGAGGAGAGGATGTACTCAAGCCTAAGGCGCAATGGAACGTGCAAGAGTTTGAGGAATAGGAAGGCGATGCATGCCATCCTATGTGCAATGGACGAAAGTCAATATAAATTGATTCAAAACACTAGGATCACTAAGGAGGCATGGGACATCCTAGAGGTTACACATGAAGGAATTGAAGTTGTTAAGGACTCAAAGCTTCAAGTTCTCCAAACGAAATTCGAGTTGCTTAGGATGGATGAGAACGATTGCTTCAATGATTTTGAGATCAAGTTGATGGACATAGTCAACCAAAGTCATCAACTAGGTGATCCTTATACGGATAGGAGAATCAAGCAAAAAATTATGAGATCTCTCCCCGAAAGATTTGAGTCCAAGGTGATAGCTTTAGAGAAAAATAGCACCTACAGGATATGAAGCCGAGTGAGGTGATTGGGAGACTTCTAGAGTCTAGGAAGAGTCTGTTAGGGTTATGCTCAATAGCAAGAGTGTAACGTTGTTCTTGACAATCTTTTCATATTAATAAAGTGATTTATGTTAGTTAACAAAATCTTATATAGCATTTATTATTATAATTGTCAAAGTAAATAATCATAAGGTCAAAAGACTATGAGAAAAGAAGAATTGTTTGTACATCTGGATATGTATAAGGTAGACACAATTCTTTAGTTAGTCTTGAATAACGTTCACAACTTAAGTTAAAGGTTGGGCACCTTTATCTTGTTAAAGTTGTAGAATTCTTTTACTAGCATTTGAGTGGGATCAAATGTGTTGTGATGAGTCTAAAATCATCGAAGGGTTTTCGAGTAAAAGAATCTAGTGCACTGGGTGCATTGAACCGGATCACAATGAAATACTTTTTCTAGAACCGTCAATAGATAAAAGTCTTTTCATTATCAGGACAATCGGAGAGTCTATCTTAATCCTGAGATAAATGATGGACTTATGGTTGCAAGTGTTATCATTTGAGCTATCAATGAGTACGATTATATAGCATAGTCTATCCTCGATAGTTTGGTGGTATTCATTTGTTAATCGATAGAGGACTTCATTTATAGATATGGACATCGTGGCTCCATTTATTAAATGTGAGTAGAATATCATCATATGGATACTTTGTTGTTTTGGATACGAAATCTTAATGTTGAGTTTTCAATAGTGTCTATTGAAAGATGACTTCTAGACAAGTCATAATATATATCCAAGTTCAAAGTGTGGTCATATGAGTAAATATGGTAACTTGGAGAGCTATAGGCGGTCTATGAGCTCTTGGCGATTACTGATATTCTTCACGAGGATTCACAATCTCCCATATGATTGTCTAGGGTATGAATGAGTATCGTTAACTTATTCCATCTTTATTTAAGAGTGCAATTTTAGTTCTTTAGTGGAATGAACTAAAATTAATAGATTGAACCTAAGTGAATCATTTGTTGATTATGATTGGGTTATGTCTATTGGCGCTTAAATTTAGATAGGCCAGCCAAGATCCCCAATCCGCACGGACTTGCATGAATCACTTGATATATTCTACCGGACTATTTGTGAGTCCATTTAGAATTGTATTTAATATATTAAGAATATAATTTGCACATTATTTATTTAATGGGCTGTTTAAATTATATTAATATATTAATGAAAAGCATGTGGGCTTATTTCTTTTAGTAAGAATGGGTCTAGTTCACATGTGAGCTTTTTATTAAAGCTCAAATGGATTAAATAAAATAAGAAAACAATATGTAGGCCCAAGTTCTAGTCATGGGCGGCAATGACTAATTTTTAGCCCATTATATTGTTTTATTTTATTATTTAATTAAATGGAAATTAATTAATATGTTAATTAATTATTTAATTAAAAATTAAATCTTTTTCTGATTAGGAAATATGTTTCCTAGTAGTATACTACTATTAGTATTATACTAAATATAAAAGACTTTATTTGTTTAGTCAAATTAGGAAGTCTTTTATATAGTCACACATACACTAAAGAGTTGGATTAGGGTTTGTACTATAGAGATATAATGCAAGTTGAATTCGTGCACTATAGAGATATATATTATATTTGGCCGAGATATATGTCATAAATATATATATAATATATTCGGTTGATATTTGGCCATAGATATATAATATATATTTAACTGAAGATATACATGCATATATCGAGCAAAGAATTCGTGCACTACAATTTGTATACAAGTTGAATTGCATATCAGGTATCATAGATATACATATAAGATATTCGGTATGATATTTGGCTAGAGAAAAATAATATATATTTGACCGAGCAATATTAGTGCACAATATATATATATATATTTAAAAGGATGCGGAATTTGTATATATATATATATTCTTTGTATTTTGGTCTAACCCTAGTTTTTGCAATTGAGAGATTTTTCTTTTGCTAGAGAAAAATAAAATCCAACTCTTAGACTAGTGTGAAATTCGGCCAAGAGAGATTGTGAGAAGAATTGTTCTTATTTCGATAGTGCACTAGTGATCTTTACATCAAGAGGTCTTGTGCACAATTTCGAATAAGGTTCACGCGAGTTTCAATCTAATGATTGTGAATTCAAAAGTGACCGGGACATTCTTAACAATCTATTGGAATTTTTGTGACTAACAGAAATCAGAAAAGTTTTGTTTGTCCATTCTCAGGTTCACAATTCAAAGAAGGGAGACCACGCTCCTAAGTGATTCACGTCCGTGATCGGATTGGAAGATCTTGCGGATTACCATCGACGCATAGTCAATCGGATCACGCGACAAAGGTATGATATCTTTTTATATATATTGTTTAATTAATTAAAGGGCTAAGGTTCAATATGGGAAAAATTTTAAAATATACTAAACTCTGTTTTAGTCTCGCTTCCACTGCGTGCACGTATTTTTTTCCCTTTAGAGTCCTACCTCCACACCTCCTAAAAAGCAAAAGGGAATTGCTTTGAAAGCCTCCAAAGATGAGAAGGAAGAGAATGATGACTCGGATGAAGAAATGGCCTTGTTGATGAGAAGGTTCAAGAAATTCTACAAATCCGAGAAGAAGGATTTTGGATCCAAGGGCCAAGACTTAAAAAAAAGACTCCCTTTAAGAAGTTTGAGCATGGGCAAGAGAAGAACGAAAGGAAAGGGGTCCAATGTTATGAGTGTGGTGGCATAGGACACTTTGCCCCCGATTGTGCAAATCATAAGAACAAGAAGAAGGGGAAAGTGATGGCCACCACATGGAGTGGAAGTGACGAATCCAATGAGGGAGATGAGTCTTCGGATGATGAAGAACTCATGGCTAACTTAATAGCCTTTACCTCCTCTCACAAGAGCAAAAGTGCTAGTGAAGAAGAGGAAGAGAGTCAAAAGGAAAATGACTCAAGTGATAATGGCTCCTAATCTCAATCCACAAATGGAAATGTGGATAGGATGGATCTTCAAGACTACATGGTTAAATTTGAGAGTTCAAGGTTAAAGAACAAGAGAGAAATTAGGAGATTGAAGGAGGAAAACCTAGAGCTCTCAACACAAGTTGACCAACTAAGTGAAGAAGTAGTGAGATCCATGAAGAATAAAGACAAGCTAAAATAGGAATTAGTCTTATCTAAGATGAATGAAGAAGGTTTGAAGAGGGAGCCTGAATAAGCTAAAGGGTCATTGACTAGGATGGCTTCTAGCACCAAGAAGCTTGATCATATGCTTGAGGTTGGCAAGAGTCCTTGTGACAAGAGAGGTCTTGGGTTTGAAGATGGCAAGAAAAGCTCCACTCCTAACAAGACCGTGTTTATAAAGAGCTTGGGCAACAAAGAAGCTTTACCGGTGCAAACTCTTAAGAAGAAGATTGATCCAGGACAAAGCTCACATAGTGCACAAGTGAATGTGGCTCCAAGAAGACAACCTCAATCCCAATCTACAAGGGCTCCCCAAGCCAGCATTCCTCAACAAATGGCTCACAAAGCAAAGAGACTAATCATGAAAGCTTAACCAAGGAAGCAAGCTAGACCGGTTCAGTAATGAAGATGAAATGAACCAATGCAACCACAAAGACATGGGAAGGCTCCTATGCATGCACAAGGACATGGTATGATTCCTTACTTTTTCCCTTCATGTCATTATTGTGGTATTAATGGTCATATTAGACCAAATTGCTTTCGTTACATTAAAATGTGTAAAGCTAAAAGCATGATTGAAAAGAAAAAAAGTAGAGCTAAGATGCATGTTCCTAGGAATTATAGATCTAATTTGCATGATCCTAAGACAACTAGAGCCTATGTACCATTGACCACTAGGAAGAAAAGTATTTCACCTAGGTAGATTATAAGAGATGAATATTTTTGCAATATTACTCAAATTGTCTTGAAGGCAAATTCTTCTAGGCACATGACGGGAAACAAGAGTTTCTTCGAGACTCTTGTCATGGAGGAAAGAGGATATGTCACCTTTGGTGATGGATCTAAAAAGAGAGTTATAGGGAAATGAACCATCTCCTTTCCCAGATTACCCTCCTTATTCAATGCTTTATTTATTGATGGCTTGAAAGCTAATTTGATAAGCATTTCTCATCTCAGTGATGAAGGATTTTCCGTCTTGTTTAGTAAAGATGATTGCTCAATCCTAAAGCTCGATGGACAAATCTTATTGAAATGTATGAGATCTAGCGACAATTGCTATTGTCTTGAGACTAGAGTTGTCTTTCGTAATATTTCCAAGGATGAGCAAATAGAGTTGTGGCATGAAAGACTTGGCCATATGAACTATCGAGATTTACGAATCTTAGATAAGTTCAATGTTGTGCTTGACCTTCCCAAGTTTGGGAAGAAAGTCAATGGTGTTTATGGACCTTGCCAACAAGGGAAATAAACCAAGAGCATGCACAAAAAGGGCAAGTATCTCTCCACCAAGGAGCCTTTAGAGCTTTTCAATATGGATCTTATGGGTCCTATGCAAACTGAGAGTTTATGTGGAAAGAGATACATTTTTGTTTGTGTAGATGATTTTTCTAGGTTCACATGGACATATTTTCTTAGAGAAAAATTTGAAACTTTTGACAAGTTTAAAATGCTTTGTACTAAAATTCAAAATGAAATGAATTCAAACATTAAAAGCATTAAGCAGACAAGAAGTGATCATGGGAGGGAGTTTGAGAATGCCTACTTCGAAACCTATTGCATCTTCCTTGAGTTTTTGGATCCTAGGACACCTCAAAAAAATAGAGTTGTTGAGAGGAAAAATAGGATCCTTCAAGAGATGGCATGTGTCATGTTGCTTAGCAACAATGTCCCTAGGAACCTATGGGCCGAAGCCATCAATACGGCTTGCTATATAGGAAATAGAGTTTTCTTAAGGCCCGGTACTAGGCAAACCTCCTATGAGTTGTGGAGAGGTAGAAAGCCAAATGTTCTACTTCTACTCCTTTGAAAGCAAATGCTATATTTTAAATGATCGTGATCAACTTGGCAAATTTGATGCTAAGAGTGATGAGGGTATCTTTATTGGCTATGCCATGAATATTAGAGCCTATAAAGTTGTCAATTTGAAGACTTAAAGCGTCATGGAATCATCTAATGTTGTCATTGATGATGATAGGCTCAAGACTAATAACCATGAGGAGGAGGTTGCTAGTGTTGATGATTCTCCCTTGGAGAAAGTTGTAGAGACTCCCAGTAAAGGGATGTCTAATCTTAATCAAGAGGACACACAACCTCTTGATAGAATTCCTCTCTTGAACTCTAAAGAACCCAATCCATGGGTTAGGAAACTCCATGATAAAGATGGTATCATTAGAGAGGTTAATGAGGGTGTTAGGACTAGGCGTCAAATAGCTAATATCATTATCTATATATGCTACACCTCTCAAATAGAACCCAAAAAGGTTGATGAGGCCTTGAATGATGAATTTTGGGTTCTTGCCATGTAAGAAGAGCTAAACCAATTCGAAAGGAATGAGGTTTGTACTCTAGCCCCAGGCCTAAGAACACTAATATCATAGGCACCAAATGGATATATAGGAACAGATCCGACGAGGATGGCAACATAGTGTGTAACAAGGCTAGACTTGTTGTACAAGGGTACTCTCAAATTGAGGGTATCAACTTTGAGGAGACATTTGCTCCTGTTGCCAGTTTAGAGTCTATTAGGCTTCTCTTGTCCATCTCTTGTGTGCATAAGTTCAAATTGCACCAAATAGATGTCAAGAGTGCCTTCCTATATGGCTTATTGCAAGAGAAAGTGTTTGTTGAACAACCCAAGGGGTTTGTGGATGCATACCACCCCAACCATGTCTATCGCCTCAAGAAGGCTCTATATGGGTTGAAACAAGCACCGAGGGCTTGGTATGAGCGCCTCACTCAATTTCTTGTTAATAATAACTACACAAGGGGCGGTGTTGACAAGACTCTATTCATCAAGAAAGACAATGATGAGCTCTTTATAGCAAAATATATGTTGATGATAAAGTGTTTGGCTCCCTTAACAACACCAAAGTCCAACAATTTGTTGAAGTTATGTCTCATGAGTTTGAGACGAGTCTTGTTGTTAAGCTTAGTTATTTCCTAAGTTTGCAAATTAAGCAATTAAATGATGAGATTTTTATAACTCAAGCTAAATATGCTAAGACCGTAGTGAAAAAGTTTGGTCTAGAAAATACCAAACATTGTGATACACCTATGAGTAACCACTTTAGAGCTAAGCAAGGATGCTAGTGGTAAAAGTGTGGAACAAACTCTATATCGTGGCATGATTGGAAGCTTGCTTTATTTGACTGTAAGTAGGCTCAATATATCTTTTAGTGCGGGTGTGTGTGTGCTAGGTACCAAGCGGATCCTAAGGAGTCCCATCTCTCTTCCGTAAAGAGAATCATTCATTATGTGAATGGGAAATCCAACTATGGGATTTGGTACTCTTTTGACATTAATGCTAGTCTTGTAGGCTTTAACGATGCGGATGAGGTAGGAAATTGTGATGATAGGAAGAGCACATCGGACGGTTGCTTCTTCCTATGGAACAACTTGGTGTTTTTGTTTTGCAAGAAGCAAAACTTGATTTCCTTGTCCACAGCCAAAGCCGAGTACATAACCGCGGGGAGTGGATGCACACAACTCTTTTGGATAAAGCAAATGCTAGTCGACTACGGATTCAACCAAGGTACACTCACCCTATTTTGTGAGAACATGAATACTATTAATATTTCCAAGAATCAGGTACAACACTCTAGGACTAAGCTTATTGACATCCAGCATCACTTCATTAGAGAGCTTGTTGAAAATAAATGCATAGTGCTTGAACATGTAGGCACTAGTGATCAACTAGCGGACTTATTTACTAAACCTTTAGATGCAACTAGGTTTAAAACACTTAGTAGATCTATTGGGATATGTCTTGTGGAGTGATGTCTTTTGGTGATTGACCCCATATTGGGAACTCAAGCAAAGAGAGCTATTGCATACTTGACGTATGCAAATATTTGAAAATTTTTATGCATGTTTGTTGATTGCTTGAGTAGCTTGGTTGCACATATTGTGTGTTATTTTCTTCAATAAGTGTGAACCATGCTTTAATTACAATCCATGTGATAGTTGTGTGGTTTCATAAACCACCAAATTTACTACTAAAATAAACATGCAAAAATGATAGGAAAAAGAGAAGACTCAACAATCTTGATAAGTGAAATGGTGAAAACAATTAATAAAGATGCTAGGTGATAGATTGAGTTACTAGTGAGTGTGGGTAATGCCTTTAAAGCCTCATTAATGGACAAATCTCATATATGATAACCATTTGATTGCTAAATTGTGTTTAGGTCATAACTATGAACACAAAACAACTTCCCACTAAGATGCCTAACCAATTAAGAAGAGGGGGTCAAGGTGGGTTGGTTGGTTTCAAATAGAGGTTTAGACAAGTGTGGTTGATATACCCTCAACTAGTCTATCCTAATCACTAAGTTCTTTAACCAATCAAGGGTGTCAATCCAAGATTAGTTTCACAACTAATTATCCCACATAAGAGTATGATCTACTAGTGATATACAATGCAAATCATATAATATGTAGAATCTAAATATAAAGTGAATAGAAATCGTATAAAGATTCAATTACAAAAAGCTTAGCAAAAATACCCACAATCACAAGTTCCTCAAATCTATTCCCTAGATTAGGGGTTTAGTTACATGTAGTTACAATCTAATAAAAAGAAGTGATAGGTAAGGAAATCACCCTTAGGTCTCATTCTTTAGTGCTTGCTCCTTCTTCTCCTTAGATTGCTCCTTATGCAAAGAATGGTGGAAGATGGATGTGTCTTAATAGATGGTGTCTTATGGTGAGTGACAAAGGAATTGAAATGGAGAGAATGGAAATAGAGGAGTGATTTGGTGAAGTAATCAAGATATTGTGTTGAGGTTTGGGATGGAAAAGGTAGTTCAAGATGAGAAAATGGAAGAAGTTGAAAGATGAACTATGAAGGAGATAAACTGGATCTAAACTTTGAAAATTCGTGCTAAAATTATGCTTGGATTCTTCTTCAAGTTGGAGAGCAAAAGTATATATAGTGGCTCTTGAACATGTACTGATAACTGCTTGAAACGATGATGTCTCATGAATGTCGCCACTTTGTCGCCATGGAGACCTTGTAGCGTTAAACGGTTATGCATTCTGAGATTCACTTGTCGCCACCAAACTCATCTTTTTAGCCCTAGAGCAAATGGCGACATTGAGTATTTTTAGTGATGCCACCATTTGTCACTCAATGTCGCCATAGAGCAAATGTCGACACTGAAGTATTTTAGCGGTGTCGCCATTTGCCATTGAATGTTGCCACAGCGACACACCTGACACTTGGAACAATTTATCTGTCACCATGGCGACCATAGGGCGACAAGGGGGCAACATCTTGCTTCTTTGAAAAGTCTTCCATGTCACCATGGCAACCAAATAGCGACCTCGTCTTGCTCAAATGGCGAGAATGCCCTGTTTCACATCTTTATGCGTCTTTTTGCATCAAAATCCTCATCTTCTTCCCAAATTCCCTTGAGGCCTAATAAAACCTAAAACACTTGTTTCGACGACATTAAATACGGGGAAACGCCCGAGAATCAAGCATAAAGAGACGGGAATGAGGGCCAAAATCATACCAATTTTGGCTTGATCAAATACTCCCAAACCTATCTTTTGCTAGTCCTCGAGCTAAACAATCTCGAATCAACCCCCAAAAACATGCATCAAGACATTTCAAAGGTTTTTACTTTATCATGATCCATATGCGAAACCAAAATGAAGAAATTAAAACAATTATGCATTAGTGAGGACATCTATATGTAAGAGAATGTCAAGTAAAGATTAAGAGCATGCCACTCTACATATGATTGTGCATAATGCGATCTTACATTCAAAATGCCAAAGCTTCAAAGCAAAGGTGCTATTCGATTTAGAAAGTAATTTGCCTGGATAACTAATCCTCACCGGATTCTCTCTTCTTTTCTCTAAAACTCCTAGGTTTCACTCAAAAACACATATGCAATACGAATTCATGTCATGGATATCTAATTGATTGCACATGATGATCTTTAAAAATGCAATTTCTAAAAAGTAAATCTCATGAATGGAATTGCAAGCCATGAATTAGAAAGAACAAGTATCAACCAAACAAAATGGACAATCCTAAAGATCATGAAGGTCTCTCTTTTGGTTGTAATGGGGCCTTAGGTGATGGTGAAACAAAGAATGGGACAATGGTTAACAAAGAACCTGATGATTACACTAAGTCATACATTCTAATTATGAGTTCCACATGCTTCACACATATTGTTCACACTTAAGACGTCCAAGCTTTAAATTTACATGTGCATTCTGGTCTATTTTTTATTTTTTTTTCATTTTGAGTAGTTCATTTTACTTTTCTTTTCCTTCTAGGCCAATTGTGCCTAACTCTTGGTTCTCTTTTTCTCCTTTTTCTTTTCTTTACTTTGCCAATTTTTTTCTTTGCAAACCTTTCATTCTCTTTTCAAGCTTTTCAATTTCTTTTCAAGCTTTCTTGCTTTGTAAGACTCTTCGCACATATTTACATGCATAGGTACACACCTTTACATTTTTAAGTACAAGATCTTACATTGATTTCCTAAACCTTAGTAAATCATTTGGTCAAGGTAAGTCAATATTTTAAGGTTTATAAGGGTCATGTGGATGTGGTTCATGAATGAAAGGCTTAAAACGTGTTTGGCTTCAAAGGGGCTTGGGAGCACACATATTAGATGGGTCAGAAGTATTTTAGGTCAATTAGTGGTTTTTTCACATGCATTGCCTAAAATCATTTCTAAAGGCTTATCTACTAAGCAAAATAAAGCATCCACAAGCAGTCCATAATATTCTATGGCAAACAACATTTTAGTGCAAAGGAGACCAATACATGCTTGAGTGAGTGTTTGAGAGTGAGTGTTTCAAGAGTGAAATTTTTAACAACTTGAAATATGCTTTTTAAGGCCGTGTTTGTGATCCTCACATGAATCTCTACTATTAATTCTTAGCCTCTAAATAAATTTGATAATTCACTTAACATTAAGAGAAAAGGATTAACGCACTTTATTCAATGACACCCTAAATGGCATGACATTGATCTAAACCAAACAATGACAAAGATGCACAATTCCCCACTACTTCATATAAAGAACAATATCAACAGGCAAATCATGCTCAAATATGGCATTATCACAAGAATTTGAAAATTTTGGCTCAAATTATAAAACCAAGCAAAATGGTGTTGCACAAATGTACCCCCAAACCTAAATTGGACATTGTCCTCAATGTTCATGGTAGGTAAAAATTGTCAAAAGCGCAACCCAACAAGTCCCAAGCAAGAATTCATATATCAACGGCAATATACAATACATGTCAACAAATCGGCATATTGCCCTCTCATCCTTTTATGCACAATATCCAATCAATCAAAATTTAGCAGTAAAGCACATACGCCGTAAATCCTCTACCAAAATCCAAACCACAGTCTTATTCTAAGCAAAAACGAAACAAGAGAAAAAATGAAATAAAAATAATGAAAGATAAGGAATAATGGTAATAAACGTAAAGCAATAAAATATCCAACAAAACAAACTGAAAAATAAGCCAAAGCGCTAAACAATATCCACGTAAGCAAAATGATGCATATGATGATGGTCTAGCATAATGCCTAAAAGATGGTAGGATGACAACTACTCAGAATCTTCCTCGATCTGCTCATACTCCACTCTACCCTTCCCTTTCAGGTCCTTCCGTCTTTACTCTTTAGCTGCAGCCGCTCTCCAGGCCTACTCATCTCTCCATCTCTTATGTGCTGTCCACTGGAGGACCTCCTGTGTAATGAACTCCCTGATCAGCAATAGAATAGGCTATAACTTTCTCTAACTGGGCTGCCTCCTTAGCGGCAGACCGTGTAGTTTGTAGGCCCAGAGTCCGGTGCAATCATACTAAATCCTGCTAATGTGGCTGGAACATATGGGTTTGTGACTGGCTTTGTGGTCCTCTTAGGTCTCCTGACATATGAGGTAAGTCCCAAATCATGACAGAGGTCTATAAATCACATGATCACGGTCTCACTCAAATCCTATATCAGACTCTCCAAAGTCGTCTGCCTCTTCTCCAGGGCCTTCTGTTTTATTTCCAAAACTAGTCCATCAGCATGTAGGATATCAAAGTCACAAGTTTGAGTGTCGATAATGCGCTATACACAATCTAAAATATGAAGGCCTATAGGCTGACTAGGATCATCAACAACCGTAGGAGTCCCATCATCCTCATCATTATCGTCAAAGCGCTCCTCATCCAGAATCACTCTATCAAACTCTACCACGACACTTGTGTCGATCTCTGATATGCGCACTCTCTTTCGCTTCCCAGCGGTTGGTAACTGCTCACGCTTACTTAGCAAGCGATGCCATGTAGTCAAATCCATATCAGAAGTAGTGGGTTTAAGCACATCCCCAGATAAATCCACACCTGCCAATTTGCACGCCTCTATAATCAGGCATGGAAAAGGAAGAATATCTGACTTTGACTCATTTCTTCCAATCCTCTGGATCTCTATATTCATTATAATTCCCACATCAATGGGCTGCCTCTCCATAATACAATGCAAAATCCAGGCTGCCTCAAATGGAACTGTAGACCTATAGGAAACCGGCCTAAGTGAGGATTTGAGGAAAATGTGCCAAAATGCAGGCTCAATCCTCAAGTTGGACTGCTTAAGAGGGTGTCCCCTAGCCATCCAGATAGTCATAGGAGTGATAGTCAAAGTGTTTGCGAAATCTATCGAATTTTTCACATATAAAGGGTTTGTGGTAATCCCCTCTACCATGCGTTCTAGCAACTCCTTGAAATCCAACAATGTGGTCTCAAAATAGATGTTAATGTCCTCAGCATTCAAATACACGGGAACCCCTTTAACCAAAATAGGACCACCTCTCATGAACTCTCTAGGGTTCATCCCCACATAAAACTCCCTCACGAGTCTCTCACTATAATCAGGAGGAGTGGCTACTAATCCTCCCCATCCTATATCATTCACTGTCACTAGGATAGGGGTATTTACCAAATCTTCCAAATTGATTCCCCTCTCAGGCAAAATCTTCTTTTCACTGAATGTTTCCATTTGGCCTTGAAAATTCCTATTCGAAGTACACTCTGGAACCATCTTCTTCTTAGGTGTGGGTGCCTTACTACCCTTGCCTCCCTTACTTGGCAATTTCATCTTGGGCGCCATTCCGTCACTAATTTGGATACACAATGTCAAACAAAAATCCGGTAGCACAATGACGCTTCAACAACAATCCTACACTCTCCGAGTGTTCCACAATCAATCACAATCACAATCACTTCCCCAATGTCTCAACACTCCAATATGCACAATACCACCACAAAAATCCAATCCTGTGCACTATTCACTTCAAATCAAACTCAAAACCACCCCTAGTGTATCTAGATGCAATGTAGGATGATTGTGAATGGAAAATTGAAGAACTAGAGTGATTGCTTACCAATTTCGACGTTTTCGTGCATGCCATGGCTTGAGAAGTTGAGAGAATTTGAGAGGATGTGTTTTTGTTGTTGTGTGGCGATCTGATTTGTGGCGACCACTTATATGTTGTTCACCTTATGTCACCATTTGCCCCTCTTTGTCGCCATGGTGACCTCATGGCAACAACAAAGAAAATTTTTCTTTGCATGTTGTCGCCATTTGTGCCTCTTTATCGCCATGGTGACATGCAAATGGCAACTTAATCAGGTCTCATGTGTTGCCATTTGTGCCTCTCTGTCACCATGGCGACATGCAAATGGTAACAATCACTTAGTGACACTATTGGACATGTTCCTGTAAACAATTTCAACATAGCATAAGTTCACAATACACAAACAAGGATATTGGAGCACTTATTTGAAAACTTAATCAAGCAAAAAGAAAAACAACACAAGCTAAAATAAAACACGCAAATTTTATTCAAAGCATAAAATGTAAAATTGCAAGTCCGCACTACCGCATCCTAACATGCAAATTAGGACCATGATGCTCATCACAAGGGTTATCCAAGCATTCATTCATCTTTCTCTTGACTACCCAAATTGGTCCCCTAGATTCACCCCGGACTTGGTTCACCAAATCCTTCATAACCCAAACTTTCTTAACATGGTTAGGTCTCATCCTAGGCCTAGTTCTTTCATGATTAGCATGCTTCAAAAATTCAAAACACCTAGATTTAATATGACCCTTCCTATGACAAAAATAACAAGATAGAGGAAAAGAAGGAATTCTCCCTTTTTGCATTGGCGCTTAAGGCTTTGAGTGACCATCCTTGGTGAGTTTCTTGATGGCTTGTTCCATCTGATTTATCTCCACCAAATAATCACACTCCTTCACTTTTGCAATCTTTAATGCCACCTCTTTCTTGCTCATTTCCTATTTTACTTCCTCAAATGCCTTGTTCTTGGCTTCTACGCTTATAAGGGTCTTTCTCATCTTCCTTAAGGATTCCTCCTCAAATTCTTCGGTGAGCTTGGCTAAGTCCTCAAGCTCTTGCACCGTTGACTCGTTTTCCTTAGTAAGAGACACATTGATCTTCTTAAGTTTATGATTCCTCTCAGCTAGGTCTTCAATCTTCATCTCAAAAGCGTATTTCTCCGCCTTGAGTACCTCCACTTCAAGCGTGAGCTCTTGATTGGCATTTTTGAGCCCTTCAATCTCAGAATCACCTATACTCTCTTCATCTTCCTGGCTATTCTTCTCATACGCTTGAACCAAGTTGATTACTTTTCCACCTTTATTCTTTGGTGGTTGCACATCCACCACATAGCAACTCCCAATGCTTTTTAGATCATCATTGCACATGATGGTATCAATCTCAAGCTCTCTATCAAATGAGTGCATAACAACTCTTCTTTTGCACACATCAATCTTCATTTGAGCGGTAGCCATGAAGGGTCTACCAAGTAGAACTTGCCACTCCCTATCGTCATTGGATTTGTCTTCGATATTCAATACCACAAAGTCAGTTAGGACCACTATTCCATCTATTAGAATATGCATATCTTTTATCTCTGCATGCAGTGCTCGTGAAGTTTGGTCTACTAACATGAGCTTCTTCCCGGTTGGCTTCAAACCTATCAAATCCAACTTCTCATAAACCGATAGGGGCATCATATTAATGCTTGCACCCAAGTCAAGCACTCCCTTTAGCAACCCACTATCACCAACAGATATGGGAATCACAAAACTTTCGGGATCATCAACCTTTTATGGAAATGCTTCTTCAAGCATCATTGCTTCATCTCTTACTCCATTCCTATTGACAAAATTCCCTTCATTTTCTTGTTCAGTATGGCTTGGAAACTTTCCTTTCTCTTGTTTTTGGAGGGCTTTGGCAATTTGCCCCATTTGAGTTTCCAACTTCCCAAACGATGCCTCTAAGTTGTCAAACCTTTGGCCACTCGCTTGCATAAAGTTTGTCAATGTGTGTTCGGCTCTTTTGAAGCCTTGCATCATCCCTCTCATTTCTTCATCTATGTTACGGCAAGGTTGGTGTGAGCTAGACTGAGTGTTGTTGTTGTTGTTCCATTGATTTCCTCCTTGGGGGTATCCACCTTGTTTTTCTCTCTGACGGTATCCTTCTTGTTGGTTACCACCTTGAATGTTCCCTCCTTGTTGTTGGTTCCTAGGTTATGGGTTCAAGGTGTTGTTGTTGTTGGACCAAGAGAGGTTGGAATGGTTTCTCCATGGTTGATTGTAGTTGTTTGAGTAGGAATTATTTCCTTACCCTTGGAAACCCATAGCTTGTACCTCCTCTTTCTCTTGCCCTTGATTTGTGTCATCGAGTCCTTCACTATCACTGAATTGACCACTAGAGCTTCCCTCTTGTCTTCCTAGCATCTTCACTTCCGCCTTTGGAAATCCCATGTTTTCAATGTAAGATGTCAAAGACTCCATTTTCTTGTTCATCCTAGAAATCTCAATGGCGGTTTCCGTGTTAGCACTCACATCAAACTTTCCACCTCGAATACTATTTGCATTTCTTTGTTGAGAGTTTTGTTCTAGCATCTCATATATTTCATATATCTCAGTGGGGGTCTTTGTGTCATAAAAGCCTCCGCAAGCATTATCCACCAATACTTGAGAGAAACGAGTGAGACCACCTTGGAAACAAGATACCTTATACTCCTCGGTGAACATGTGAGGAGGGCATTGGGCCAAGAGAAGTTGATGTCTCTCCCATGATTCATGAAATAACTCTCTTTCACTTTCATAGAAATCCGCAATCTTAACCTTCAACTCCTTTGCCTTCCTAGCTGGGAAAAACCTATTGAAGAATACTTTGCAAATCTGACTCCAGCTTGTTAAAGACCCCGGTCTAAGTCCCATTAGCCACTTCAGAGTCAAGTCCTTCAAATAGTATTGAAAACAACGCATATGCAACTGCTCACGAGAGAGGCGCATGATAGGGAACGTTTCAATGATTACTGTTAGGTTTTTAGTTTGTGTTGGCATATATTCCATATCAAAACGTTGTTCATCTTGTATTGTTTAGTGGTCATATTGATGATGATTCAAAGCTTCAAAGCAAGACTCAACTACAATGCATGCAAGATGGTGGCTTATTAAGAGGAATTAGCTTCATTGCTCATCAAAGGTATAATTGACCTCATTCCTCTTACAAGGCATAGGCACACACACATAAATCATTCATAAGTGTCCCTACATCATTGTGCACCATTTATATAACACATTCACATGTTTTTGTATGCTCATGCATTGAACTCAAATGCTCATACATTTTAGAGTTGAATGTTCTAAGACTATGTCTAAGAAATGGAATTCATATGTGAAATTGTGTTTGTATGTTTGTTTTTCTTGTGTTTTAGACTTGTACTTGATCTTAATTGATTCCTTATTGAGTCCCGGTCAATTCGGTTACTCATTCATTTAGTTTCGAGTCCAAACGATGTAGCTACGCTACTTTTCCTTCTCATTCGTTGAGTTGTGTTCGTCGTCATTTTTCGAGATGAATTCTCAATCATTTATCAAATTTTCATAGTCTTCATTGTGTGTGAGGGAGTCACGGTTCGTAATCCAAAAACGGATTCGAATTTGAAGTTCGGATGCTCGAATACGGCTGAAGAACGTGAGAGGTGCGCGGGAGAAGCAAGATGGCCGAAGGCCATGGCCTTGCCACCCCGTGTGGAGGCCGTGTGCCACACGGCCCAACCAGCCCTCTGGTCCCATGTGGCACACGCGCCCCACATAGCCCCGGGCTGAGGTGGCCTATTTTTATTGGCTGGAAATTCTCTCTCTCTCCTTCCTTTTAAATTCCTCCATCTCCCTCCATTTGTTTTTAAGAAGAAAAAGTTTAAAATCCCGTCTAGAATTTTCTCTCCAATTTTCTCAACTTCCAAACACCATAACTTTCTCATTCAAAGTCGGAATTGAGTGATTCAAGTTGGAGATTGTTCGTAATTGAGTCCTCTACCTTTTTCCAAGTGATCTTGCAGCTGTTTGATTGATTTTTGGAGTGATCTACTCAGAAAACCGAACCAGCTCGTGAAATCAAGGTAGAGTTCATATCTTGGTGATTTCATCTTTTTAAACCTTCAATTTGCTTAGGGTTTCTTCTTCTATATGTATGTGTATGTATAGTGAATGCTATTGAGAAAGATAGCTTCACAATCAATCTAATTGAAAAGTCTAATTAGAGCCACATGTGGACTAGATTCTTGGATTCTTTGTTTTTCACATGATTGAGAGTTGTATTGTGATTAGATTGACATCTAGGATTATTTGAGACTTGATTGATTCATTTTATGATTAATAATCCTTGAAATGTGTCTTTGATCCTTGATTGATGATATCTAGGATTAGAGCCTTTGTATGTGTTTTTAGAGATATCTAGGATTGAAATGTTTTTAACAATATCTCCTATCTCTAAATCTTTGGCTAGAATACTTGTTGAATACATTTTGTGATTCTAGCATTTTTATGTATGTTTATAACATCTTGGATTTGTGCTTCATGTTTATGGATTATTCAAGTGTTATTTGTTTTGAATGAATCTAGGAGTTTTATGTGTTAGCTGATTTCACATGCTCTAAGTTTTTCATTCATGTTTTGCATCTAGATTTCTATTGCTTGTGTTTTCACATCTATAGATCTAGTTGTTCCATAGAATGTATTGATCACGTGTTCTATGATGTTTTGATTGTTTGCATCATTTGCATTCACATGATCACACTAGGAAATCCTTGTAAAAGGCATGAAGTCTTGGTTAGAGTCGAGATGACTCGGATAGCCAAGAAAGAAGTCTTGCCTAGAATCTTGAGGACTTGGAAAGAAGTCTTGCCTAGAGTCTTGAGGACTTGGATAGGTAAGCAAGAAGTCTTGTCTAGAGTCGGGATGACTTGGATAGACAAGCAAGAAGTCAATGACTAGAGTTGGGAGGACTTGGATAGTCATGCAAGGGAGGCTCTATAGAGGCAAGTGTGCCTTGTATAGAGAGTTGGCTTATATATTGGTAGGCCCGGGTGTTTGGTTAGACATAGAGTCCGATAGAGCGGGATACATGGGATATGTATGCACTCTTGAGGAATTTCTAATCTACCAACGATGTTGGCTAGGTATGATTTCTAATATATGGTGGTTTCGCATCATTGAGGGATTTTGTATCTTCCAATAGGGATTGGATAGACATAGACTCCACATGGGTTGGTGATCTAGGATTGGTCACTTTGTGGAATTTCTAATTTACTTTCCAATATATATAGTACCCAATGGTTGTAATTCAACCCGTGGATATTTTCTCCTTGGAGGTTTTACCACGCTAAAAAATCCCTTGTGTTAATTCTTTCTATCTCTCTCTCTCTCTCTCTTATATTTGTATATGTGTTTGTTTTAATCTTGTAGTACAATCGTCACTTGTGATGTATTTGGAAACAAGATTTTGTAAAGTGTGATTTGTAAGCATATTCATTTTGATCATAATTGTAAATATAATTCTTTTATTCATTGATTTTTGTGTATAGGTATTCTTTGATTGATTCTTGTACATATTGGTCATTATTGTAAATACAAGTATTATTTGTATTAATTTTAATATAGTTTCTTCTCTAGCAAGTTGTAGTGTTCTTACATTATAATACTTTAAGCACAACTTGTGGAATGTGCACTTCATTGAATATACTTGTATATGAGATACATGGTTTATTAGTATATGTTGTGTAGACTAAGAGTGGTGAATTGAGCATACTTGTGCAAATTGTTTTTCTCATAACAATCTTGTTCAAGGTTTATTATATGCTCACCAAGGTTTTGACACTAGTCACGAAAAAGTTTTTAAAACCAGTGTGTCAACCTATTCACCCCTCCTCTAGGTTGTTTAGTATACACTTGTAGGCATTTTCAATTACGCTGAATTCCTTTATAAACTGTAAACAGTTTTCGTTCAGCTTCCCATAGAAAGTAAGAAAAAGATTGACGTGCATCATCCTAAGCTCATATCCTCTAGCAACCGGGTCTAAAACAATCGGCGACGGTTGATTCCCGATCGCTGGTAGTGAATACTCTCCCATGGTCATCCTTCGACCATGGGTAGCGAGAGTTTCTTTAGTCATCTCTTCCCTAAGAGGGGCTTTTTCCTCCCTCCTAGTTTGTTGCCCTTCTGTACTCATAGCTTGCCTAGGAATCTCTTCAAACTGTCTCACATGGTTAGTACCTTCCAATGGGGGGTGTACTCCTCTGCCTAAAGACCTCCTATCGTGCATATAACTGAGTACCTGAAACTGGAATAGATAAAGAAAACACAAGAATAAAAAAGTAAAAAAGAACTACGAAAATCTATAAGCAAATAAAACTACAAAAAAAGTAAAAGTAAAAGTAAAAGATAGTGAATTAACTAGCAAAATTTATAAACTACAAAGAAAAGTCAATGAATTTAACATTCGCTACCATTCCCCGGCAGCGGTGCCATTTTTTGATGAGCCGTTGTGTGTTCACAAAAACGATGTTTTTAATTTGATCTTTTGAAAACCCTTTTTTAGCCACTTAAAATCCTTTAAGATATAAATTTCTAGCAAGTGGTAAGCAAGTTCGTTCCACAGGGAGATGAAGTGATATGTTAGATAAATTGACTAATCTTAAACAAAATAAAATAAATCATTGAATGTGATAGTTGTGTGGTTTCATAAACCACCAAATTTGCTACTAAAATAAACATGCAAAAATGATAGGAAAAAGAGAAGACTCAATAATCTTGATAAGTGAAATGGTGAAAACAATTAATAAAGATGCTAGGTGATAGATTGAGTTACTAGTGAATGTGGGTAATGCCTTCAAAGCCTCATTAATGGACAAATCTCATATATGATAACCATTTTGAAAATATATGCTCGCGTGTGTCTAAACAACCTAGAGGGGGGGTGAATGGGTTGTTAATCCGTTATTACCAAATTTTTCGGATTAGTCAATATTACAAATAAAGCCCCAATCACACAAACAATAAAATCAAGTATAAAATGCGGAAATAAAAGAACACTTGATTTTTACGTGGAAACCCACACGGGGAAAAAACCACGGGCTGTTATGTGCGCCACACACGGTCAACGAAATCCACTATATGAAAAGGAATTTACACCCTCAAGTGATTCTCGGACTCTCACCCTAGATAACCTCAGGCTATGGACACTACCACTCGCCACTCTTGGTTCAATCTCTAGTGATATCCCCTGATACACTACTCTTGGCGTGAGCAACTCCTAATCTACCCAGCAGGCCTTTTACAGTGGCACTCAACCAATTGCTTGAGCACTACACACCGGTAGCCACAAGACTTTCCTTGCTTGTGCAACTTCACCTAGAAGCCACAAGACTTTGACTCATGAAGAGAATTAAAAGTCTATGTGAGTATGGCAATAATGATGCACAAATGCAACAAGTGCTAGACTAAACACAAGATGCTTAACTAGATGTTATAATGCAAATAAACATCCTAGTTATCAACAAAACCTACATGAACATGCATGAGGTGTCAATTAGTTGTAGAGATTTCTTACAACCTAATTGTCAACAAACAAAGCCAATTCAACACATGTTGTCAATAATCATGGCAATGACAATAAATGCAATTAACAAGTGCAATCAAGGAATTGTCAATCAAAATGCCAATCAACACATGTTGTCAATGAACATGGCTAGGACTATAAATGCAATAAACAAATGCAATCAATGAGTCCTACACATCAATGTCTAAATGAAAATCATATAGACTTAGCTAGAGGGCAAAATAGTCCTAAATGCTAGCTATCAACAAAGAACTCATCTCAACCAAAATCAAAGACTCAAACATGTTATAAACAACATTAAGTAAAGAGTCATGCATTTAATTAACCACTAAATGCTAATCCTAGGCAAACATGTCATATATATGAAACAAAGAGATGTAAAACATGTAGAGATTACCTAGTCAAAGAAATCAACAAAACCCATGCTTAGATGATGCTAGGAAGAAGCTAGATGCACATGGGAAGTGGTTTGGTTGAGTAAAGGTGAGTTCTTGAGAGCTTCTCTCTCTTGGGATGAGTCTCTCTCTCTAAGATCTGAATTTTTGCTCAACATGAAACCTAAAGCTATCAAGGACAATATATAAGAGAACCAACCCAAAGTGGCATCGTTTTGAAACAGGAAAACAAAACGCCACAGGTGACCGCTGCCATACCGCTGCCAAAGCCGCAGCGGTCCGGCAGCGGTTTGCCACCGCTGCGGAAAGAGGCAGCGGTTAGGAAGCGGTCCGGGAGCGGTTAGCTCTGTCCGAAAAACGCTGTCCAAGCGCTGTGAAGAAAATCACAGCGGTCCTGGGAGCGGTCAGAGGTAAAAAATAACCTCTAGAAAAGGCTTCATGCAAAAACCAAGGCCAAAAATCATGGCAAAGAATGAATGCACAATGATAAAGTAATCATGCATGAAACCGGATATGCAACAACACTAATCACACAACAAAGTATATAAAACATGTAAGATCATGAAATGTGTGTGTGTGTGTGCTAAATGAGATAGATGCACAAAATCAATGAAACACACATGCAAGGTAATAAATGCAAGATAGGTAAAGATGCATGCAAGTGTGTGTGTGCTCCTAATCTCTTCAAGAATCAAGGTCAAGTGATATACCTTTTGAAGCTCTTGATCTTGAAGTCACCGGGATGCTTGGAAGCTTGCCTTGATAATCATCAAGATGACTTAAGCTACCCATTACACAATCATCCCCAATGTGGTATGTCATGAAATAAGCCAATCACAAAATAGAGGTCCTTACACATTTGATTTCTAAATTATGTTTAGGTCATAACTATGAACACTAAACAACTTCCCACCAAGATGCCTAACCGATTAAGGAGAAGGGGTCAAGGTGGAATTGGTTGGTTTCAAATAGAGGTTTAGACTAGTGTGGTTGATATACCCTCCACTAGTCTATCCTAATCATTAAGTTCTTTAACCAATCAAGGGTGTCAATCCAAGATTAGTTTCACAACTAATTATCCCGCATAAGAGTATGATCTACTAGTGATATACAATGCAAATCTTATAATATGTAGAATCTAAATATAAAGTGAATAGAAATCATAAAAAGATTCAATTACAAAAAGCTTAGCGAAAGACCCACAATCACAAGTTCTTCAAATCTATCCCCCTAGATTAGGGGTTTAGTTACACATGTTACAATCTAATAAAAAGAAGTGATAGGTAAGGAAATCACCCTTGGGTCTCATTCTTTAGTGCTTGCTCCTTCTTCTCCTTAGATTGCTCCTTATGCAAAGAATGGTGGAAGAGGGATGTGTCTTGATAGATGGTGTCTAATGGTGAGTGACAAAGGAATTGAAATGGAGAGAATGGAAAGGGAGGAGTGATTTGGTGAAGTAATCAAGATATTGTGTTGAGGTTTGGGATGGAAAAGGTAGTTCAAGATGAGAAAATGGAGGAAGTTGAAAGATGAACTATGGAGGAGAAAAACTAGATCTAAACTCTGAAAATTCATGCTAAAATTATGCTTGGATTCTTCATCAAGTTGGAGAGCAAAAGTATATATAGTGGCTCTGAGACATATACTGACAATTGCTTGAAACGATGACGTGGCGCGAATGTCGCCACTTTGGTCTCCATGGCGACCTTGTGGCGTAAAACAGTTACGTATTCTGAGATTCACTTGTCACCACCAAACTCATCTTTTTTGCCCTAGAGCAAATGGCGACACTGAGTATTTTCAGTGATGTTGCCATTTGTCACTCAATGTCGCCCTAGAGCAAATGGTGACGCTGAAGTATTTTAGTGGTGTCACCATTTGCCATTGAATGTCGCCATGGCGACATGAAAATGGTGACACACCTGACACTTTCGCCAATAGGGCAACATGGGGGTGACATCTCACTTCTTTGAAAAGTCCTCCCTATCGCCATGGCGACCAAATAGCGACCTCCTCTTGCTCAAATGGCGAGAATGCCCTGTTTCACATCTTTATTCGTCTTTTTGCATCAAAATCCTCCTCTTCTTCCCAAATGCTTTTGAGGCCTAATAAAACCTGAAACACTCGATTTGACGACATTAAATACAGGGAAACGCTCGAGAATCAAGCATAAAGAGACGGGAATGAGGACCAAAATCATACAAATTTTGGTTTGATTACCATGTCATATATATGTTCAAACATGTTTTTTTTTACTAGGAGATCTACATAGGAAGTATGATTTGAATGACCTATTGTTATCTCCATGACATGATGATTATTTTATAACATGCTAATGACATTTGAAAAGCATGAAATTCAAATGACCTTGTTCCTAAAATGAAAAAGCATGAATTGATGATTGCAATTTCTTAAATGCAAATTAATGTGTGAATTACTTATGAGACTCAAATGAATAAAGGATCTTATATCCGTTCAAAGGATGTTACAATCCAAACAACTCTCTTTCTTTATTGGTTGAACATGTCTACTATCATACGGGTATCATTCTCGAAAAAATCAAATAGGGTACAAAGTCGCTCATGCCATGTTACGCTTATAAAGTTGGATATAGTTGCTTAAAATTGAATTTAATAAATTTTCTATATCCTTGCCTTGATTCATGACAAATGGTGAAATTGGTTTGAATTTTATTGGAAACCTTTGTCATTTGTTTTACCAAATAACATTGTATTTTAGACTGGAATGCAACATGTCTTGTATACAAAGCATTTTTAATTCACACATTTTCATAAAATAAATCTTTGTGTTTCTCTCCAATTAATTGAGTAGCATAAAGTGACTTATATGATTATGCAAATATCTTGTATGCTACTATCCCTCTTTGCTACAAGTGACCCGGTTGGGGAATACTCTTTTGCCTATATAATGACAAAAAGGGGGAGTAGAATGTGGTGGTAAGAGGACTTAAATGCCTATGTTGGGGAGATTACATATTAAGGGGGAGTAACCCATTGAGGGGGAGCATTGCATTCACATACATTGCATGATGTTGTGCTTAAATTCTTAAATGCAAATGCTGGTTTTATTTTCACTTGATCATCTTACATGCACTTGCTTTGGAAAGTGTAATTTTTTGTTTTGAAGTGTTAATAGTTCTACAAGAGATTGAAGACTTAAAGGTTTTTTTTTTCCTTTTTAATATCTCTTTATAATGTAGAATATCATTGTTATCCCGTAGCTTCAATTTTTATTGTGAGGATCAATGTAAGTGGTGGTTTTATCACGAAATAGCCAAAGGGGGAGATTGTAAGTTCCTTAAGTTTGATTAGCTTATTTTAGTGACAAACCACTTGTGGGGTTTGATGTAAGGGTAGCTTAGGCTTTTGATGGTTGGTGCTTTGCACAACCAAGGCCCTTTCAAGTTCTGAAGAGAAGAAGCACCAAAGGTAAAATTCTAAGTGCTTACTTGCTTTGAAGAGATATAGTTGCACACACTCACAACTCATACATATGTTTATTTGTTGTATGTTGTGTGTTTTTATTCTGTGCATTCATGTTCATTAATCTCTCTTTTTGCATGTTCTAAATGATTGCATCTTGTACATTGAAATACCATAACTGTTTACACATTAGGATGCAAAGCCATGCCATTATTAGCTTAAGATTGCATGTTTTTTCTCTTAAGCTTTGCATGATTCAGGAGACCGCTGTCAGATCCGCAGCTGTGAGTTGCTCTATTTTGAGCTCTTCTGACCGTTGTGGGTTTCCACAGCGGTAGGCACAGTGCTTTTGTGCCCAGTGCATACCGTTGCCTTAATCGCTGTGGAAGCCACAGCGGTAGGCGCAGTGGTCTTCACACCTGATGCATTTTTTAATGCACCGTTGTGGATACCGCTGTGGCTTTGGCAGCGGTACCCGCAATGGTTTGCCTTGTTTTTAACAAAATGGTGTTGCATCATTTGGGAGCCTTATATATAGATTGTTATATCCTTAGGTTGTCCCCAAGAGTTCAAAAATCATATTTTTCCCATAGAACATTTTTCAAGAGAAAAAATTCACAAGAACTCACCTTTAAACACTCAAAGTCATTCCTTTGTGCATCAAAGTTCATCAAGCATCATCTATGACCATATAGGTTGCATCCAAGCATGATTTTGCAACATCACATCTTGCTTGGTAAGGTTTTCACTAACTTCATCTAATTTTAGTGTTTTTCTTAACAAGCCATCTCTTTTATTACTTGTATGCTCTTAGAATATAATTCTAGATACAATATAGGGATTGTATGTAGTGTATTGATTGAGTGTTGTATTGTGATAGCTATCTAGGTTTATTTAATCTATGTTTAGCTAAGCTTTATGACTTGTCATTTAGCTTTTGATACCTAGGATTGAATTAATTGTCATATTATCATCCTAGATAAGCATATAGGGTTCCCTAGCTCTATTTGCATTTTGGATATCATACATATTCACATAGGCTATTTTATCTTTTCATTGAGAAGTAAGACTTGTGGCTAAGATTGCTTAAGCCTCATGCAAATTGGACTAGGTCCACTTTTATAGGCCCGCGGGTAGTGGTGGTGGGCTATAGACCAGGATTAGGTTGTAAACACCATCACAATTAGTGGATTCGAGGTTCATGTGTGACTCACATAATAGCCTGTGGTTTTTCCCGGGATTAGTGTTTCCACGTAAAAAATCAAGTGTCATTTATATTTTGTATTTATTACACTTGATTTTATCTTTTGACTAGATAGGGGTATTTTTCGTAAAACTGACTAATAACGAAAATTGGGTAATAATTGGTTAAAATCTATTCATCCCCCTCTAGATAGTTTTATTCACACCGTGCATTATTAGTTTCAATTGGTATCAGAGCGGGTTCCTAGATATACTTAGGTGATCATTTGCTCATGTTGGTGTGTTTTACATTTTGTGTGATTTTTTTATCATTCATACATTTGTATTCATTTGCATTCATTTATAAACACTATGAGTGGAAACGGTGGAAATAGAGGTGGCAACGAGAGTGCTTCAAGCACGAGACCTCCCCTACTCACCGGGTTGAATTACGCCTCTTGGAAAGGCAAGATGAGTCGTACATTTGCCAAATCCATGATCGGGCTTGGATGGCAGTTGAAGACGGCTACACATCACCGATGATGACTCTTACGGGTAGAGGAGAGGATGTACTCAAGCCTAAGGCGCAATGGAACGCGCAAGAGTTTGAGGCATCAAAATGGAATAGGAAGGCAATGCATGCCATCCTATGTGCAATGGGCGAAAATCAATATAAATTGATTCAAAACACTAGGATCGCTAAGGAGGCATGGGATATCCTAGAGGTTGCATATGAAGGAACCGAAGTTGTTAAGGACTCGAAGCTTCAAGTTCTCCAAACGCAATTCGAGTTGATTAGGATAGATGAGAACGATTACTTCAACGATTTTGAGATCAAGTTGATGGACATAGTCAACCAAAATCATCAACTAGGTGATCCTTATTCAGATAGGAGAATCAAGCAAAAAATTATGAGATCTCTCCCCGAAAGATTTGAGTTCAAGGTGACGGCTTTAGAGGAAAATAGCACCTACAAGGATATGAAGCCGAGTGAAGGATTGGGAGACTTCTAGCTTATTAGTCTAGGAATGGTCCTACCTCCACACCTCCTAAAAAGCAAAGGGGAATTGCTTTGAAAAATTTTGAAATTTTTGAAATTGTTTTTTTGGCCATTTTGAATATTTTGACTGTTTGTTGATGTCAGCAACGGTCAATTTTTTTTTTTTTTTTAAAAAAAACAATAAAAAATTGGCAGTTAATGCTAATATATATATACATATCTATATTGAATGGTCGCCCTGGTGGGCTGAGCCTGCCGGCCCGGCAAGTCGGGTTGGGCTGGCATACCAGGCATGTGGGCCATGCTTAGCTTTGCCCGCGAAATAGACTGGCCATGTTGGGCACGGCCAGCCATCCTTGGCGGGCCGGCTGTGCCGGGCTTATTAGGCTCGGTATGTTTTGACACCATTAGTCAGAATTTGATGAGATCAACCAATAATGTGAGAGATCAACCAATAGTGTCTCCTCACACTTTACAATTTAATAGGCAAAGCTAGAACTCAAACCCTTATAAAATTAATACAATTTAGATTTCATATTTCTAATCACATTATTTAATAAAATTTAAAATAAGTTTCTGATCATACCAAAATTGGTATGATTTTGGCCCTCATTTCCGATTCTTTGTGCTTGATTCTCGGGCATTTCCTCGTGTTTAATGGTGTTAAATTGAGTGTTTCAGGTTTTATCGGGTTTCAAGAGTAATAGGGATGAAGTGGAGGACTTGTGTGCAAAAAGGCTCACGAATGGGAAGAAATAAGGCATTTTTGCCACTTAGGCAAGAGAAGGTCGCTACATGGTCGCCATGGGGACAAAAGATTATTCAGAGCATCAAAAGGTCGCCATTTAGTCGCCACTTGGTTGCCATGGCGATAGAAAGTCTCTAAAAAGCATCAGGTGGGTTGCCATTTGGGGGTCTCCATGGCAACCCACCCTTGCAAATGGCGACCTCACTCTTTAAGGCAGGGTTGCCACATATGGTCACCATAGCGACCTTGATGTGCAAGTGGCGACCTCTTCATACTTTACAGGGTCGCCACATATGGTTGCCATAGCGACCTTCATGTGCAAGTGGTGACCTCTTCACAATTTGCTCATGGTCGCCACTTGCTAAATGGCGAAAAAGATGGTTTTCATGGCGACCTTTGCATCTAGCCGTTTTGCGTGCCAGGGTCGCCATAGCGACAAAATAGCGAACTTGGCGCTACATCAGCGAATCAAGCAGTTATCAGTACATGTCCAAGAGTGTATATATATAGAACGACCTTCTATCTTCAAAGAGATCCAGACCTGAGAGAAAGAGCACGAAATTGCTTACATTGAGATCTAGCTTTCTCATCCATGGCACACCATTCCTCATCCTCCATTTCTCTACTTGTACTCATCTAATCCCGTCCAAACCTCAACACAAAACCTTAACTACTTCCCTAAATCATTCCTCTCCTACCATTTCTCCACCCAAATTCCTTTGTCACTTTCCACCAAAACACCCACATTTCAAGACATATCCTCTACTTCCATTCCTTGCATTTAGGAGCATAGAGGAGAAGAAGGATCAAGCTTAAAGAAGGAGGCCCGAGGGTGATTTCCTTACTATTTACTTCTTTTCATTTATTGCTAATATGTGTAATTAAACCGCTAATCTAGGGGATAGATTTGAGGATCAATTGGTTGTGGGTATTAGCTTTAGCTTGTAATGAATCTCTTATGTGTTCTATTCATTCAAATTATTAGATTCTATTCATTATGTAATTAACTTGTATATCACTTGTTAATTGCAATCTTGAGTAGAGTAATATGTTATATATTCATATGTGGATTGACACTCCTTGTGTAATTAAGAACCCATTGAATAGGATAGATTAGTGGTGGGTATATCAACCCCACTAATCTAAGCCTTTAGTGGTTAACATAATGAGATTAGTACATTAAAGTAGCTATATGGCATTACCCACATTCAATTGTTAATCGATCTATTCTCTAGCTATCTTATTAATTGTTTTCATCACTATTCTTATCAAGGTTGTTGAGTATTCTATTTTTCATAACATTTGTGTATTTTCAATTTAGTAGTTAACATTGGTGGTTTTTAAAACCACACATCTATCAAACACTATGATTTATTTTACTTGTCCAAGATTAGTCAATCTATCTAATTAGCACTCCATATCCCCGTGGAATGAACTTGCTTACCATTTGCTATCAAATCACATTTAAAGGATTAAGTGGCTTAAAAGGGTTTTCAAGAATCAAACAAAATTATATCATTTTTGTGAGTGCACGACGGCTCATCAATTTCTAATAGATGGAAATAATAGTTCATGGCCTATCATGGCGTGGAAGTAGATATATGGGTAGGGAAGGCAATTGAGCGAATTGGGGATGTACCCAAATATCCATCCCTGTATCTAAGTAAGCAGATCAGATTCGGGAATCACCAAATTGAGATAGTGATATTCATACTTGCTCTGTCTATCCACTTATCCGATGAAAAAAAATATATAAATTTTGTATACTTCACATGAGAAAAATGTAACTAATATCTTTAATAGTAAATTTTATGTTATTTAAATAGAGAAACAAATCTCGAAAGATTTCAAAAAAAATATATCACAATAAATGTTTTAGATAACTCTACAAAATATTGTCTTGTGAGTTGTGATGCTTAACATGTAATTTGCATACAAATACATTCATCCTCATCGGCAACTTATTTTATAAAACTAGCTTTTAGGGTTTTGACGATAAAAAAAATATAAAATAACTTAAATAATTAAAGTTAATAATTATGTAATAAAAAACATATTTTTTCTTTAATTTTAAAATTGATAATGGAGTCGAATATGGATGGATATACATTAGAGGTGGTCACGGTTCGGTTTCCATTAGAAACTGATGATTTCGGTTTCGTGGCCACCCAAAACCGAAACCGAAACCGAAACCGAAACCAAAACCGAAACCGAAACCGAAACCGTAACTGGAAATTCAGTTTACTACACGGTTTCAAACCGTCGGTTTTACGGTTCTGGATATGGTTTCGATTTTAGGCAGTTTCAATTTCAGTTTTTTTTGTTTATTATTGAGATAAATCATAAAGATTGTTTGAAGACAAAATAAATATAAAATCTTGCCAAATAATAATTACAATTGAACAAAGTTTAAAATAAAAAAATAATTACAAACATTTTCATTGAAGTATTTAAGTATTTAACAATGTTTAAAAGAAAAGAAATTGACATTTATTAATAAATACAAGTACAACTTTACAATTACAAAAAAAAAAAAAAAAAAAAAAAAAAAAAAAAAAAAAAAATTATAGAAATTGGCCCTTGAACTTGAAGTCTTGAATTCAAATATACAATATTACAATGTAATTATGTAACAAAGTTAAAAAATTAAAAAATTAAAAAATTAAAAAAAAAATTAAAAAACAATTCCGGCCTTGCACTTAATTTTTACCACAATTAAGTTGTTTACGTATCCTCCACCAATGTAGAGGAATCAAAGACCACGTAGTTATTTTACCTTTAATTAGTTGCTCGGTGTTGTAGGTTGGAAGTTGGAATGGAATCAATTCGCTGCCTTCCGTTCCCATGGTTTGGTCATCTTCGAAGAAATTGTTCACTATCTCTGGCTGGAGTTTTTATTGTTTGTATTTTGCCTTTGTTCAATCATCAACACACACTTGCATTTCAAGTGATTGTGGACACATAACTGACCGTCTTGGTTCTAAAATATTTCCACCTGCACTAAATTCTTGTTCTACAGCAACAGTAGAAACCAGTGTTCTAAGAATTTGTTTGGCAATAATAGCCAAAATTGGATAATCCTATTGATGACTCTTCCACCAAACCTGGATAATAAATTTTTCTTCTAAAATTCATGAGTGTCTTCTAAATATTGGTCAAGCTTAGAGTCAGTTGAGGATGAAGAAGAAGTTTGTAATTTTTTTGCTCTTTGGGAAAACAGTTGATCCCCTAAACCCCTTAATTGAAATTTTACGGAAGTACTAGTACCACCAGATGTGGATTGGGGTTGTGAAATCAGCATGTTCAAAGATGGACCATATATTCTAAGATATTCATCATATAATTCATAAAACAAAGTCTTATCGGAATTACAATAATGAAGATCGAACATCAACTTCTATTCCTAAACATTTGTAATAATTAGTTAAATACTCCCGCAAACATTCTAATTTAAAGCATGGATCAAAACACGGTGCAAACAAGTAAATATTTGGAATCTCCCCATAATACTGAAACCATTTTGTTTTCATGGCAGCAACACATGGACTCAATTGAACATCAAATTCACAGTCACTAAATGCACCAACAATATTAACACTTTGAATAAGAAATAAATGAGTAGTAGGATAAACACCAGATAAAGCATTGGTAGTATCATTAAAAACACGTAACAATTCAATAATGTTTATACATGCATCCCAATGGTTCAATTGAAGAGAAATTGAAGGAACGTTATAGGTAATAAAAGAAACTAATAAATCTCTATATTCAACACTTTCATTAAGCAACTTATAAGTAGAATTCCAATGAGTGGTAATATCTCGAGAAAATTTAATGGGACGCATATTATTTTGAGAGCAATATTTTAACCATTGTTTTTGGGTTTTGTTATGCCTCAATATATAGTTAATACTATCTCTAATTGGTCTAATAAAAGCAGAAAGCTCTACTAATCCAACTTGAACAAACAAATTAAAAACATGGCATGCACATCTTTAATGAAATAATTTACCCCCAAAATAGGGTATGCACAAATCCTGTAACATAGGAATAGATGTGGTATTGCTTGCAGCATTATCAAAGCCAATAGCAAAAATTTTATTTAGGATATAATACTCTTGAAAAATGATTTTAAAGAGTCCAAAAATATTTTGAGTTGAATGTGAGTCATCGAAAACACGAAATGCAAGAATTCTTTTTTGCATGTCACATGTCATTATGTCATTGTCCATATAATGACATGTGACACCCAAATATGAATGACTACCAAAATTGTCGCTCCATATGTTGGCACATACGGAGACGCGACCTTGAAATTGATAAAAAAAAATTCTCAATTTGTATTTTCTTTTTGTAAATGTCATTTAGTGTACGTGTGAGAGTGGATATAGGAACACATTGCATTGCAGGATTTAAAGCATTTTGACAATAATTAATAAAACCTACTTTTTCACCAAAACCAAAAGGTAAGTGTTCAACTGCAACCATTAATGCTAATTCTTCCCTATTTTTTTTCAAACGTATAATGAAATAATTGATTAGAAGCGATTGTGTACCTGGAGATTTGGGCTTGGTTACCGGGTTTCTCGTATTCAGACAGGTGACTTTTTTTTGATATGGGCCCAGTACGTGTGATCGAACCAAAATTGGTATGATTTTTGCCCTCACTCCCATCTCTTTATGCTTGATTCTCGGGCATTTACCTGTATTTAATGTCGTTAAATCGAGTGTTTCAGGTTTATTTAGGCCTTAAGGGCATTTGTGAAGAAGAAGAGGAGTTTGGTGCTGAAATTCCCTTAAAACAATAGTGTAAAATATACCTAGGAGAAAGGTGGGGGGGTGAATAGGTGTATGCCCAAATAATCGCACTTCTTTTCCACACAACCAATATACTCACACTTAGAGAGCTTTACAATTGAATTGCTTAAACAAGATGATATGAGTTCAATTAATCAAGAGTTATAAGCAATACAATATAAAGCAAGTAAAGAAACTAAAAGCATTAAAATCAACACAAGTGATTTTTACATGGTAAAACCACCGAAGATGAAACATCCACGAGTTGATATCACAACCACCGACAAAGCAATTCACTATGAAAGAAAGAGATACACACTCAATGCAATCAACTCCTAGTCTATCCTCAAGACCAAGTGAATCACCTAAGCCTACTCACTATCCAAGGTATGTCCTACACTTCTAGTGAGCAACTCCCTATCCAAAGCTCACAAGCTTCTAGGAAGATTTCCTTGCTTAGCAATCTAGATCAAAAGATCCTAATCAAGCTACTCTAGCTCAACTATCCGGAGTATAAAACTCCTTGCTAAGACTTTTGCTTGGCTATCCAGAACTCATTCCTAGCCAAGACTTCTTGCTCTTCACAAAGCTTCACTCACTTTGCAAGAGACTTCAACCTTTCCATAAGGCAAATGATCTAAGTGATGCAAATGACGCAAACACAATCAAATAAAGCAAGATGATCAATCAAGCTCTATGTACATGCTTAGTGATGATCTAGAATATACCACCAAACTATCGAGGATAGACTATGCTATATAATCGTACTCATTGATAGCTCAAATGATAACACTTGTAACCATAAGTCCATTATTTATCTCAGGATTAAGATAAACTCTCCGATTGTCCTGATAATGAAAAGACTTTTATCTATTGACGGTTCTAGAAAAAGTATTTCATTGTGATCCAGTTCAATGCACCCAGTGCAGTAGATTCTTTTACTCGAAGACCCTTCGATGATTTTAGACTCATCACAACACAATTGATCCCACTCAAATGCTAGTAAAAGAATTCTACAACTTTAACAAGATAAAGGTGCCCAACATTTAACTTAAGTTGTGAATGTTATCCAAGACTAACTAAAGAATTGTGTCTACCTCATACATATCCAGATGTACGAACACAATTCTTCTTTTCTCATAGTCTTTTGACCTTATGATTATTTACTTTGACAATTATAATAATAAATGCTATATAAGATTTTGTTAACAAACAGAAATCACTTTATTAATATGAAAAGATTGTCAAGTACAACATTACACTCTTGCTATTGAGCATAACCCTAACATTGATTGTTTGCATCATTTGCATTTACATGATCACACTAGGAAGTCATTGTAAAAGGTATGAAGTCTTGGTTAGAGTCGGGATGACTCGGATAGCCAAGCAAGAAGTCTTGTTTAGAGTCGTGAAGACTTGGATAGACAAGCAAGAAGTCATGGCTAGAGTTGGGAGGACTTAGATAGTCATGCAAGGGAGGCTCTCTAGAGGCAAGTGTGCCATGGATAGAGAGTTGGCTTATATGTTGGTAGGCCCGGGTGTTTGGCTAGACATAGAGTCGGATAGAGCGGGGTACATGGGATATGTATGCACTCTTGAGGAATTTCTAATCTAACAACGATGTTGGCTAGGTATGATTTCCAATATGTGGTGGTTTCACATCATTGAGGGTTTTTGTATCTTCCAATAGGGTTTGGGTAGACATAGACTCCACATGGGTTGGTGATCTAGGATTGGTCACTTTGTGGAATTTCTAATTTACTTTCCAATATATATAGTACTCAATGGTTGTAATTCAACCCGTGGATGAGGTTTTACCACGTTAAAAAATCTCTTGTGTTAATTATTTCTATCTTTATCTCTTATATTTGTTTTTGTGTATGTTGTTATCTTGTGACATATTATTCACTTGTGAAGTATATTGGATCAAGATATTGTAAAGTGTGATTTATAAGCCTATTCTTTTGATCATAATTGTAATTATATTTCTTTTGTATATTGAGTAGTTTTTTTTGTGTATAGTGATATGTGTATATACTTGTAATGATTGAACATATATTGAAATACAAGTATTTGTTGTTGTTTGAGTTTTTTGTTTCTTTATACCTCAAACAACTTGTTGATACTTAGACAATGTATAAATGATCACATGTTATCTTGTCTTTATATGATTCCGTGTTTTTGTGTTATATGTAAGGTTACCTTGAGGGACAAACGAAAGTTTGTTCAAGGGATTGAAATTAAGCGAAAAACCTATTCACCCCCCCTCCCCCAGGTACGTCTTAAGCAATTTAACCTTGTTTGTATACTTTCAAACTGGCTTTTAAAAGGAAAAATGAGTTAAGTGTTTTAATATGAGTCTGCCCATGACAAAATATTGGGATTTTTAATTTAATCACATAATTTTAAATTTGTAAACAAAATTATTTTATAACGTTGAACATAATTTGAATTTGATTGAATTTTTAATGTATATTTATTTATTTTTTTAAAGAAAAGAAAAACTAGAGATGGAAATAGGAAACCTAAGGTACTGTTTGGAACTATTTTTAAAAATGATGTTTTGTTTTTAAAAATAAAAAACAACTTTAATGTTGTTTGTCTACACGTTTTACAAAACTGTTTTTGAAAATAAAAAACAACTTTTTGAAATATATAACTAAGAAGTTAAAAACGACTTTTTATTGTTTTTCATTATTTTCAAAAACATCATTTCAAAACAAATAAACTTTTCTCTCTAAACAACTACTTTACCCATTTTAAAAAGGGTTAATTGCACTAACTTACCCTTAGTTTATTAAATCTAACAAGACTTTAAAAAAGATGTCCTAAATTAACACAAACACCCCTTGCCATCAAGTCAATCTGTTAACTATAACAGTTGACTAACCTTGACCTTTGGAAATCTAAATATATTCTTGCCACGTCATCTCAAACATAAATGATTTTTTAATTAAAATTGAAAAATCAATTTTTTTTTATTAAAAAAAAAATAATCTACCAAGGAAACGAGAGATCTTTGATGATCTCCTACTTACTGTAAGAGATCTTCACTGATCTCGGAGATCAACTTCTTGCAATTCACAGGGGAGGCTTCTTCGCGAATTGAGGACGTTTCCGTAGACAGTCGATATATTATCTTATATATATATATATAATTAAAAATATTTTATGTTTGAGATGATGTAGTAGGGGTATATTTGGTTTTCCATAGGTCAATGTTAGTCGACCATTAAAGTTAACAGATTGACTTGACGACAAGGGGTATTTATGCTAATTTATGACATCTTTTGAAATATTGCTAAATTCAATAAAGTAAGGGTAAGTTAGTGCAATTAACCCTTTTAAAAACAACAACCAAACATTTTTACATTGTTTTCCGTTTCAAAAAATTACTTTTAAAAAACATTACCCTACACATTACATTTTAAAAAATATCTTTTTTAAAATATGATTTCCATTTTTTTTTTTTTAAAGTTTTCAAAATCACCATTTTAAAAATGATACCAAACGCAACCTAACTAGTTGTCTTTTTTAAGGCCAAGGACGAGGAGATGTTTTGTTAATTGTTAGAGCATCTCCAATGCTGTGCCAAATTCTTGTGCCAATGCTAAAAGTTAGCACAGAGTGCAAAAACCATCCTCCAATCCAATGTCAAATGATGTGCCAAATTTGATATATACTATATTGTGTGCCAATTTGGCATATATACTATATTGTGTGCCAATTTGGCATGACAATAAATCCTCCTTTTTTAATTACAAAAATACTATTATATATTTTTTAAATGAAATAATAAATGCATTAATGGAACTTTACATTGGAGTATTAAAAGAAATAATGAATATATTAATGGTAAGTGTTTACTTTTATAATTTTAATTAATAAAATAATAAAAATAGAATTTTAAATAGAATTGTGTATTGAAACACAATGCTAAATTGATGTACTAAATATAACTTTTTACACTTTTTTATACCAAATTTGACGTTAATATTGGCATTGACATATACTTTAAAGATGGATTTAAGGATTCAAAAAAAAAATAGATGTCGTTGGAAAAAGGCAGTGATATACTGATATCAGATAAGAAGAAATGGGTCGGGTCCCACTGGAAAGTGGAAAAGCAACCATCCCCATAAGCCATTCGCAACAAAAAGTGCTTTTTTCTTTCTGTTGTGTTGTCTACTTGTCTTTGTTCGTGGTTGACGTGTGACTGTGAGAGAGGTTGGGACTTACGTCACTGGTATTGTCAGATAAATCCAACGAAATGAATCGTGAGGAACAAATCATCACAGCCTTAAAATGAGTCTGTTGTGTTGTCTGTTTGTTTGAATTTGTTATTTGCTTATATGTTTGAATTTGTTTTTAGGTACCCATACAAATATAGCTGAATATCCTATTTTGTAAGGATATTGGCAATATTTTTCACTTGTGTTTTCATAAATTGAAACCCTCTTATACATCCTTAATTATATATAATTATTTTTTGACAATATCTATTAATCTGGGACAAGATATTTTTTTTTTTTTTGAAAGTTTTCACTATTTTTAGGATTTTATATAATTAATCATCTAGAAGTTGACAATCAATCCTCTGGAAAGTAACTTTCTTCCCGGAAACATCAAAAGCCACATTATAATTCTGCTGAGCCATAATTCCAACAAGAGACAAACTGGTGTCAAAGCTTGGAAACACAGCCATGCAAAACACATTTGGCCATGCTTGAAGAAACAAGCTCTCTCTATCCAAAACCAAATCAGCCCCATCTGCAAAATGAAAAGTCACTGCAGGAAACCCTACTACATCTCTGCTTATCACCCCCTCATAACACAAATTCCATGAATTAAACCAGAATGACCTTGTCAACCACACATCTAGAAGCGCTTGTACTTGGTCTCGAAGCGCTTCGAAACCGGCTTTTACAAGCCAAGTAGCTGGTGAGCCTGTGTCAATGACAACTCCTCCATCTTTTCCGATATGAGTTTTTCTTTTGAATATATTGGGGTCTATGTCAACCTTCCTTTCTCCTACACTTATGCCTTCTAGAGTGATGTAGTAACGACCATTGATGACTTCTAACGGTGTCGAATCGCCTTCGATTCTTGCTCCATCCCCTAAAACAAGCTTGTTGTGAATGTAATTCGGGTCCTTTAAGTAGCCAATGCAGTAGGAGAAGGTAGAAGCAAATTGAGAGACCAATGACAATTTCCCAAAACCAAGTCCAAAAACACCAGTAAGTTGGCTATCATGGAACTTTCCATTGCTGTGACCGCACCCGAAAATCGTACCGGGTATACTGATTCTGCCTTCATCTGATGTCTGGAAAGTGAGTGTTTCTCTTGCAACGATTCCTGATGATGAAACACCATCGATGTAAGTTAGGTTGTATGAGCATTTCCTCAACAAGTTACATGTGCCACCTGGGGTATACTTACAATACTGAGAGTTGCATGACAAGTCAGAATAAGTAGATGATTTTGAAGGACCAAAAATTGGACCCAATTGTTGGTAACATTTGTTGCAGGGGAGGCATCGAACCCATAACAGGCTACTGCCAGTGTCCATGACTGTGAATTGTGGGATTGGTGGCCGGCCAATGGAGAAATTCATGAAGAATAAAGAAGCGTTAATGCTGGGAAGAATGTCAGCTTCATAATTTTCATTCCAGGAAGATGATTTAATCTTTGCCTGCAAGTAGGTGTACCGAGAAATCGAAGTCTTCACGACAGAGTCTGAAACGTTGTCATTCTGATTGTGATATGGAGAACGGATGGAATCACGATGAATGAGTTCAATGATCAAACGTTTAGGCGGTCTCGTGGGTATTGATGCAGACATGATCATAGAAGTGATGAAGCTGAATGTGAAGATTAAGAAGATAATGAGATAATGGATGAGTGTTTGTAGTAATGCAACTGCCATATCAGAATTGCTGGATATGTTGGTGATCAATCATGGTCTTAAATGGAAGAGATCTCATCACACAAAGCTCACGTATATTGTTCTAGTAATTAAGTTGCCATTAGCTTTTGAAAAGCTTTTTGAGATCGTAAATTAGAGGTTTAAGATTTCAAAGTAGTTGGAGGGGATCAAATGGGGGGGGGGGGGGACGCGGGGGGGGTGGGTTGTTGAAGAGAATTAAAAGAATATTGAAAGAGCTAAAGAGCATGAGGAGACCAATTACAAGTGATACATGGTTAAAGGAAAATTTATGAATTCATAATAGAACAGCCCAAATAATATACACGATACCACATTTAAGGAATTATGTACAAAGTGTTTAAATATGTATTTTACTACCAGGAAACCATCATCTTCAAATCTTCACCATCTGTGAACTGTCACGAACTTTTGTTATTGTCGGCAATCACTGTCAAAAGATTGAATTCACGCTCCAAGGTCCACAATGATTCGGACTGGTTGTTGATGCTAAAGGTGTATTCTTGGAAGTATCCATTGTAGGTTATTATTGATATAGAGGCCCTTCAATATTCAAACTATAAAGTTACTTAATAAATTCAAGATAAGAATACATGTAAACAAGCATAAATCCATATGAAGAATGCATACAGAATGTTTTCAGTGACGATAGAGAATCTAAATAAGTTGATTGGGAGTTGAATACTTGTCAAATTTAGTGACACCAATATTAGAAGTAACGAATTTAACCTCTCTAAACAAGAGATGCTACGGAGATACATAAGTTTAGCGAGATTGAAAATCAAAAACTCACACTAAATGTGTTTGGCGTTTCTATGATTCAAATGCAGAAAAATCAGATCTTAATAAAATTTTAACAAGGGTTTTTAAAAGAGAAAGAATCACAGAGGAAAATAGGAGCTGTTGCTTTTACAAGTTTTTCACTCAATTTCGAGCACAATATAACTTAGGGCCCGTCCTGTAACGTTTTTGAAAGGCCGTTTTTGTTTTTGTTTTTCGAAAATAAAAATGAAAATGAAAACAGTGTTTTTGATTTCAGTTTCGAAATCCAAATACGCGTCTAGTAACATTTCCTGAAAGCTGGATTCCAAATATGAAAACGTAAAAAACGCGTCTGGCATCATTTTACAGACCAAAATTAATGAGTTAAATTTTTTTATTATTTTTTTTGGTCTGATAAAGAAGGAGGAGGAGGAGGAGGAGGAGGAGCTGACGGAGGCGGAGGAGGAAGCTGACGTCGCTGATCTGACGGAGGCGGCACGATCTGACGGACGGCGGCGAGATATGACCGACGGGAAGAAGAAGAAGAAGAAGAAGGAGAAGATGGAGAAGAAGGAGAAGGGCCGTCGGTCTGACCGACAGGAAGAAGAAGAAGAAGAAGAAGAGGAGGAGGAGGAGGAGGAGGCGAGATCTGACCGACGGGAAGAAGAAGAAGAAGAAGAAGAAGAAGGAGAAGGGCTGTCGGTCTGACCGACGGGAAGAAGAAGAAGAAGAAGAAGAGGAGGAGGAGGAGGAGGAGGAGGGGCTGTCGGTCTGACCGACCGGAAGAAGAAGAAGAAGAAGAAGAAGAAGAGGCTGACAGGCGGGAAGAAGAAGAAGAAGAAGGAGAAGAAGGAGAAGGAGGAGGAGGAGGAGATCGGTGGAAGGAAGAAAAAAAGAAAAAAAGAAAAAAAAAATTGAGTTTTTTTATTTTAAGTGAAAAACAAAATGAAAAACATCAAAAAGTTGTTTTGGAAATTTTTCACTTTTAACACCGTAGTTGTTTTTGTTTTGGAAAATAAAATGGAAAACAAAATGAAAAACGGTAACGAACGCGTATTCGAAATTTGATTTGAAAAACAAAAACAAAAACAATCATCAAAAAACAGTACCGGACAGCCCCTTAACTTTTATGTTTTTTTCTCAACAGATAAGAGACTTCCACATAAATATAACAAATTTGCATTGATCAACACCAAATATATGACAAAAACAAAACATTTAATAACTATAAAGTAAAGTAACTAAAACAGAGGATAGCACATTAAGTCTTTAACATTCATTCTCCCCTGTAATATGATGTTCTTTGTCTTTGTTAATTTACGTTATCGACTTATAGTCAAATACTATTTTGTTTGTCAAGTATATGTGTAGTAGATATGTTGTGTCTATATATCAGACTCGTATTGGTTAAGAAAAACAATATAAGTTACGTTTTCTAGTACTGGAAATTGAGTGGAGCACATAAAAGTAGCAGCCCATGTTTTTCTTCCATTTTAAGAAAACCATCACTGAAACATCAAAATCTGAGTTTTCTAAACTAAAATCATAAAAACGCACAACAAAATGGCATGGATTAAAGTTTGAGAGAGAGAGAGAGAGAGGGAGAAGAAGAAGAAGTTTCCTCCATGGACTTCAAGAATAGATGGTCTATAGTATGCAATGACTAGATATAGCGAACCAGTTAGCATTTTAAATCTTCAAACTTCACAATGGATATATGTTCATATGGTTCCCTCCAACCGTAAGTTTTCTAGCATGCAGAAAGACTCCTAGTAGTATTACCTTAACGTATATGAATCTGTCAAGTTTTGATATAATAAAATCTAAAACTCTTTTGATTTATATGAAATTACTCAACTAAGTAGACAAGATCTATCTAGAAGATTAAAACAAAAGAAGGAAAGGAAAAATAAGAACGCACATAACATGAGACTACAATTGTGAAGCCTTGGCTCAAGTTACCTAATAGCTAGAAACTCAGCTGAGGATGTGTCAGGGACCCTGTCTACCTTGCGAACCACAGTATAACTGCATTCAAACAACTCAATTCAAAAATTAGTGTCTCAAGAAAATAATTTCAACTAAGAATTCAACATAAAATATGCTTACTCTTAAAAATGTCTACTTCAAACATCACATATCTAAGGGGCCATAGATAAAAGTATATAGATTCAAAGTCTCACAAGTCTAACTTAGGGGCTGTTTGCTTTTTTGTCTAAAGTCTTATAAGACTTTAATTTATTAGATATATGGATAAGTATTAAAAATTAAGATATTATGATATGTTTGTTTTTTTCATTTTAGATGACTTATTACAAATATAAAATTGATTAGGTTGTGTTAGGGTTTCTTCAAAATTGGGAATTTTTGGAAAATTGATTTTTAGTATTTTATTATGTGCGGATAAAATCATAAATGTATGAATTGTTATAAGATATTTTTGGAAATTTATTAAAAAACTCTACTGTATCACTTTTTGAATAAGATAAAAGTCAAAAAATTTTACTTTTTCTAAAAGACATATATATCTTAAAATAAGATATAAGTTGAAAAAACAAACAAACTGATTTATCTTAATTTACGATATAAGAGGTAATAAGTCTTATTGGGAAAAAAACAAACAGCCCCTTAGAGATATCTGAATAAAACAAATTCCCATTAAATCTTGCACTGTTTATAACACTTGTTTAGGTATTTTAAGTTCCAATATATATCCTCCTTTTATAAAATTATGAGGTCACCACGTTTTACATGCGGACTTCAAACAGATATAAAATGACACAATTCAGAAGTCAAAAGGGCAATACAATGAATTTCAGATTCTACACATTGGAAAAGGAACTATATTGTATCCAGAGGGAAGATTTTGAAGTGTATCGGATTATTCTATATACCAATAAATTTAAAACAGAATAAAAAAATTACCCAGAAAAATTTCAATTTATAACAAAAAAAAAAATTCATCAAAGAAATAACTTAAAAAGAAACATAGCAGTGGACATAAGATAGACGTGTTACAAATGCATGCTGCAATGCTGTTGTAAACCATCCTTAAATTGCAGCTAATTAAAATGCATCACCTTTTAACTCCTGGTGGGAAAGCATTGTGAAGCACATGATGATGAGCTGGATCTAGTACATCATTTACAGATTCAGGTAATATTGATCCAAGAATACTACTTGATCTTCTGCTTCTGCTTGCATATAATAGTAGTGAAAGAAAGAATCAGATGAACCTCCACTGCTTCATATGGTTTACAATAAGCATAAAGCAACAATAAAAGGTAAAAGAGAAGTGCTCCTAGGAGCATGTAATTAATCCAAAAAATGTGCAGCCTACACTTTCTAAAACAGCATAATTATCCGTTTATATTATACTTTGCCTTCCTGAGTTTCCAACAATTACATAGAGCTTCCCACCTCTGCAAAACACCCAACCTCCATTCAAGTTCACTTACAATCTCAGACTTACCTTCCAATAGTTGATTGCCTACCAAATGACAAAATTGACTCTTATGCCCTTCCTAACATGGCCAGCTATGAGTTCCAGCACGATTTCCACACAAGACATCACTAAAGTTAGGAAGTCAAACAGGGACAAAAGCATCCTTTTGAGTGAGAATAAAAGATGAAAAGCACAATAATTTCAAAAAGAAAATTTAAATGACAGTGAACTGCTTGAGGAATGTGTAATAGGGTTAGTGAAGTTCAGGGGATTACTTTATTATTGAACATCTTTGGTCAATTTCATGCATTTTTCCCGAAATTAAATAATAAAGTTTCATTGACCTTCCTTATAGTATGACCTGTATGCAAATAGCATTAACTGATTTATTTTTTTGTCAATGACCACTCCTGCAAGGACGTTTTTTAACAAATTTAAGAAGCTATTGCTAACAAATTTCTAGAGGATTCAACAAATATCCAGAGAGGTTAAAAAATTTTAGAGATTCAAGTGATGTTCCTGACAAATTTTGGAGCCACCTGAATCCACTTGTATCT
>OX940804.1:10543602-10579974 GCA_954870605.1 Acer campestre | reverse complement strand
AAGCTAGATATCCAGGCAAGGCTATGCAAATACTCAGCAATCACATTGAAGATAAGAACGTTTTCTCAACTCAATCCTCTTTCTCTCTCCTAAAACTCAGATAAGAAGTGTACAATCCAGAGCTCCCTTGCTTCTGTGTCTTGTTTTAATTTCTTTTAATTTGTTTAATAATGTGGACCCCATGTACAATTTGTTATAGGTCCTCTACTCAATTTTTGAAACAACCCCAACTATAAACATAAAATGACATTGTTATCCTTTATAATTAGTTATACTGGATAAGTTTTATGTAATTTTTAAACATATTAAGGCTTCTTTTGTCTTTTTACTGTTGAAAAATTAGTAAAATAATTTTAAATTTGTAAATTACTTCTTCACCCTTCTACTAAATAAACTATTTATAATTAATTAGGAAATACTTAAAAGAGTAAGGGCATATAAGTCCTTTTCACAATTAAAAAAAATCACAACAAAATAAAAGGGTTAAAAATATGGCTCAACTGACATTTTTTATATAGAGTGTATAGATATCAAATATGTCTTTCTAACAAAATAAAAACAAACAAAGTAGTTCGAAAACAAATAAAATAAAAACGAACAATTATGATTTCCTAATTGTTTTCAACATTATCTGCCAATATTGTAAGCAAGTACATTGTCCAATTGGTTTCCAAAACCACAATCCACTATTTGCTTGTTAGTCCTTCAACAATAAGACAAAACACTTGTAAATAATTTATTAGGTCAAGTTATATCAACTCAAATTTCTGACTCAATTTTTTAACTTCAATATCTCAATTCAACGTATAAAAATCGGCCGGCACAGCATAGCATTCGGTTATTGGGGAAAATCATTATACTTCTAATGTCAAATTAGGATCAACCAGGACATAAATAAAGCATTGGGTCAAACTCTTCTTTGGTAAACGTGCCATGTCGGCTAGCCGATGGGCAAAATAATTTTTTTTTTTATAAACAAAAATTACATTTTTTTTTTTAAATGTAATTTCTTTTAATAAAAAAAATGTAATTTTTGTTTCCTAAAAAAAATTATAATCATTCTCTAATCCCTAGTAGGCAATAACAAGTGTGTAAGTCAGATAAAAAAATATAGGTAAAGAAATGAATTTTATTTAATGATTCATATTTTAGTATTACATGATTGTTTCATTAAAAAACTTTACCAAGAAAAACCAGTAGGATAAAAACTTGGTAAGAAAAAAAAGAGTGATCGAATTACAAGTACATGTATAATTATAAATTATAAATATGTCTTCACTCTTCACTCTTCAGCCCTCATACTAGTTACTGCCGGAACCCTCATCAACGTATAAGTTGGAGAAATTATGAGTTACATTTTTGTCCTCCATTTCATGCTGCATATCCTTTTTTCGAGCATGCTCTCAATCCCGAAGGCATGTTAATACATCTACCATCTCAAGGGTCAAAGAAGTTTTTCTAGGTTCGATTATACGTCTACTTATGCTGAATGTCTGTTTTGAATAAATAGTGGACAAGGCATAAGGAGTGCTTTTTGGGTTAATTTTACTCAATCTGACACGTCAGCATAGGACCCGAAATTCGAGGGACCAAATATCTTGGACATCGGGACCATGTCACCTCAATGGGCCAAATGTAATGATAGCGAGATGGGGAGAAGAGAGCAAGTCATCCACTAAAGGTTGCTGCTCACTGGAGAACTACTTAAGAGGCGAACTGACTCAAACTCGCCACACAACAAAGCATCATGCATTATCAATGAAACAAGATTTCAGCATATCTTCCACGAAATTCAACCTCATATTATGCAAGGAAATCACCAACAATCCAGCAATTGACAAATCAAATAATAAGTGAAAAGATTCGAAGAAATACTCTTACAAGGAATGGAGATCATAACACCCATAAATACACGAATACTCGATTCGCTAAGATATGATCCCCATGGGATCTCGCCTGACAATATTTCTTGCTTACACAACAAGGGTTAGGGTGGCACCCTAACCCCTATATAAACACATGTATCAAGTAGAGATAGGGCATGATCAACACACAAACAATTCATTACTTGTAATTGTAATTGTTTTTACATAGTGAAAGATTTTTTATCTTGTCGTTACAATGGCCATGGTTTTTCCTTGTGTTAAGGGTTTTCCAAGTAAAAACATCAATGTCATTATTATTTTCTGCACTTATCTTTTATATATTATCTATTTATCAATTCATGCACATATCGATGAGGCAAGCTGATTACGGTTTACAACCCGCATCAGGTGCCGAACTGCATACGTGTCTTTATTGACAAGATCACCCAAAACTCAAAGTCAACAATTGGTGCTAGAAGGAGGAGTTAAACCTCCGAGTGAAATAATGACCACCACTAACCGTCAAGATGAGTCAGAACAATGATAACCAACTGCCCATGGGCTTAGATCCACCTCCACCACCATATACCAAAATGGGATAGGGGAACTAATGCACTCCGAGCGTACCTCTAAGAAAAGCTACTAACTAACTAGTAACAGTACACTCTATGTAAAATGTAAAGACGAGTGCGCGAGTCTACAACCCTCTGCAAGTGTACAGATCACTGTCGAGTATAGCGGACATAAGAAAGGGTTATTGTTCCCATGAGGAAAAAGGGTAGTGCGATGCGAATCTTTTTAGACTACTTCACTAATGATTAAACTAAAAGATGTCTAGATGTTATAGAAAGATGTTAAGGAAACAATGATGCAACATGTTACTGACAACCTCAATATTTAATCTCCATCAATTTAAATCCATATTAAGAGGAAGGGTCAAAAGGATCTAATGCCCTTTTTGTCAATAAGCTCAAGCCTAGGTCTAGGTTAGTTCTAAACTTAATTAACCCCCTCATAGAGTTTCAAGCAAAATCAAACCAAGTTTTGTTCAACCAAGATGTGGATCTACTATTCATACACAAATATCATGCTTGCAAATTAGAGTAATGATCCTACCCAACATACAACATGAAGTTAATTTAAGCGGAGGTGCAAACTCAACAGATATAAAAGATAGAGTGAATCATTCAAAGGAGTCTTCACATATTTACAACACTGAATCCCAAACAAAAGGATTTAGCTACTCATGATACAATAAAGACAAAGAAAGGAAAGAGAAAGAGAAAGAAAGCCCATGGTGTTCTTGATGCTTCTCCTTGACTTGCTCAACAAAACCTTCCTTGATCTTCAAGATAGATCTAAAATATCCTTAAGAACTAAAATGTTTAATCTAAACTCTGCTTTTCTAAAAGAGATTGGTTGTGTAAATAATAGTTCCTAACTTTTACTTCTTTTTCATCTAACTACTACCCAACATACCCTTTACAAAAGTAAAATATGTATATATATTGGAGGATAAGATTTGGAGTCGGCTAGTTGAAAGCTGACGTGGATATGGCTTATGCGACCAAAATTTGCGAGTATGTACTCGTAGCCTAACATCGCAGATTCTTCTACTCACACACTGCTACTTTTGACTGCTGGATATGTCTTGTAGAATCACTATACCTAGATACATTGCGATATCCATCTGGAAGTATGGTCTCGCAACGTGATGTAGCATATCTCAGTTTTAGGTTGAACTACTAGGGACGAACTCGCATGACAGACTTCGCTGAAAGATATCTGGTTCGGCTGTTAGGTCTGTCCGCGAGAATGTACTCGTAGTTTATTGTTGCACATCCTTTTAGGGGAGCTTCTGCGAGTTGAGTCTGTGAACATGTACTCGCAGTGTGTAAGTCGCAAATTGCTTATGCTGGTTCTAACTCATAGGATGACTTAGCAGTATCTTCGGGTTCTGAACTAAGAGTTAGGTTTTGCGAGTATGAACTCGCAGTCCAATCTCGCAGTGTGATCTGAAATTTCATTTGCTACTTGGTTTTTTCGAGCTGGCGTCATAGTCCTTTCTGGGAGACTTCTGTGACTTGGGACATGCGAGTATGTACTCACAGATTTGTTAAAAAGTTGTCACTTCAGCTTCCATTTCATTATACTTTCTCACCAAGTGTTCATTTCATCCCCTGAATCCTATTTTTCCTGAAATCAACTCAAAAGTGCCATTATATAACACAAACGCTTGGAAAACTAACAAAAAGGGATGGATTAAGGCACTCAAAGCATATACATATTTAGAGTGATCAGGAACGATAATCAACTACCCATTGGCCAAGACCTGCTCCCCACTATTACAAGAAGAAGCAGAACCCCACGTGACGTTAACTTATCGCCAGCTCCAGACAACTATGGCTCAATTGTTCAATGCATTAGGGGGTGGCACACCTGAAACCCCCATTGGTAGATCAGACCCAAATTTCGACCTCAAGGTACCTTATAGGCGAAACACACAAAGGAAGACTTCGATATGAAATCCATGGAAGGACACTTGATGTTCCTATGAAAGGGCCCAATGAGAAATGTGTTAACCTAGAGGAACGTGACGATTCAGCTGCCAGAAGGCGTTGCACCAAAGGTAAAGCCAAAGTATGAGAAGAGACAAAAACTAAAAGACAAGTTGTGTCTATGTACTCCCTTACAGGAAGCTTGAGCCCCAAGTCCCTTGATAAGTTAGACCGTTACTACTCCAGTTCACCATCACAAGGAGACCATGGAAGAGAAAGATGGAGATCGAAAAAAATCCTGCTCGAAGAAGGCTAGTCCTAAGAAATCCCGAAGTTGCCATAAGGAGAGCGAGCATGAAGGCAAGTCAAGCGACGAAGTTCTCTATGTGGGAATGACAATTCACAGACACTTGGGACCTAATAAAAAGTTGGAAGGCCCACGTGATATGATTGTTAAGGACATGGAAAAACTTAAGGAGGAAATCACCAAGATGAAAACACGAAACCGAAGTGCATTGGCCAGGAAAATAGGTAGCAAATTCAGGGAAAAAATCACAAATATGTAGGGAAAAATAACTGATTTGAAAATAAATGTATTTGGGGAACTTTTTTTAAAAAAATTCAAAATATCATTGGATCATATTCTAAATGTAATGCAAATTGAATTAATTTAGAGATTACTTTTGTAGTTTAGTCCCCGCAAATCTTCCGCACTTAGCAAAAGATAGAATCACTTAGAAGTATGGACTCCTTTTTCTTTGAACCAAGGTGTAAATCCACCTACAAGACTTAAGAAAATATTAAAAGCTTAAATCGAATTTGAAACTTACAACTTACTTTCAAGCTTCTGTCAACACCAATAAGAATGACAAACTTGATGTAAATTTATTCTTTCTCTTAAGCCACCTATTTATAGGTTTAGAAAAAAATAATTTGTTTTCTCATAGGACACAAGAATCACAAATCCTATTGTGATTTAGTAAGTCTAATCTTATTAGAAATATTCTCCTTTTTATTTTATTTTATTTATTTTTCCCTCAAAATCCTATTTTGATTTATTTTCCATTCATAATGGGAAAGAAAATAAAAGAAGTAAGATGGGTCTTTGTCTTTGAACCCAACATTTGAGCCCAATATGTTCCTTTTAGATGATCCAATTTAACTTGTGAAGTTTGGGGCTATTTTAATTACAAGCTCCAATATATTTAGCCCAAGTACCAATTAACTCTTAATTAATTGAGCCCAAATATATTAATTTCAGGTTAGTCCACTAAAAACTAAAATTGTACTCTTGAATTAAAATAAAATATATTAAATATTTTTACCCTAAGCAATTGTGTGAAATATATATCATCGTGAAAAATACCAATAATTAAAATGCCTTTTGACTGTTGCATTATTAATTATTTTATTCATTAGGACCGTTCTTATGTCTAATGGATAATTTTGATTTGTCATAAATCATGATTCAATAACTCCTTATTGATACTCGGTACCAAGATTTATTATCTAAGTCCTCGTAAGACCCATAAGGTGGTATTTACTCTTATTTGATTATAAGAGTTATGATGTCTATAAATATATGTCCGCTATGACATATGAATCAATAACGCGAAACTATCGGGATTAAACTGTTATTCTGTGGTTGTACCCATTGATAGCTTAAACATTACAATTCATAATACATATAGTACATTATTTATCTTAGGATTAAGATAGATATTTCAATTGCTTTATTGTGAATGTATTATCCCATTAACGGTAAAATAGAAATATACTTTTTACTTGATCTGCTCAATACATCATATGTACTAGGTCTTTTGTTCAAAGTCTTTCACTTGTTGATTCTAGGCTCATTATTTCCCAATTGAAAACAGAAGACCCACACCTTTAATCAAGATAAGGTTGTAAGTTTCTTATTTTTGATTGACTTATTTCGGTGACAAACCACAATTGGAGCTTGATATGTAACGGTAGCTTAAGCGTTTAATTGTTGGTGATCAAGCTCAACAAAGGCCCTCTCAAGACCTCAAGATGATAAACACCTCAAAGGTAAATCACTTGTACTTAAATTACATTGAAGAGAATAGTTGCACACACACAAACATACCTCTTATGTTTGCATATGTGTTTATTGCTTTCTATATACATTCTCTTCATACTTCACACTTGCACATCTTGCATATAGACTAAGTGTGAATTGTCACTTTGAAAAGAGAAATTTTCTCTTTACCGCTACCGGTACCATGCCAGGTACACTTGCATGGGCAGCGGTCCATGTTAGGTGCAACGTTTGACGTTTTACGCTGTGCATACCGTGGCTGAGACACTTGCCTTTGGAGCAATCCCCACATCGGTAGACCAGTGCCTACATGCTTGGCGTACCGCGGTACAGACACTTGCCCGTACTGCGGTATGCACAGTGGTTGTAACGACCAAATGTTTTAAAAAATGACCAAAATGTTGTAGCTTTGTGGTGACCTTATATATAAGTGCCACTTTGTCTTTATGTCAGTTAGAGAGAGTTTAAAATCACATTTTTAACTTGAAACATTTTCCGAGAGAGAAAATCATCCAAGAACTCACCTTTGATCACTCAAAAATCATTTTCATGTGTATCAAACTTCATCTAGTTTCATCTAGGATGCTTTCTTGCATGGGTTTTGTTCAACAAATGTGACTTGGTAAGTTGAACACCATTTTAATCCATTTTTGTGTTCTTCCTTAGCAAGAAATCTCATTTAATACTTGTATGCATCTAGATTAGATTTTATATACAAGATTGAGATAATTGTGTTGATTAATTGAGTGTTGTATGGTGACAGCTGTTGCATCTAGGATTGCTTTACCTTAAATAGTTAAGTTTACACATGACATGCAGACATATGATATCTAGGATTGATTATTGACATCTTTAACCCCTAGATAAGCATTTAGTGTAACCTAGCATTATTTGCATATTGAATATCATGATATTCACATAGGTTGTCGATCTCTTCTTTGTGAAGTAAAGCCTTATGGCTAAGTGATCGAACCAAAATTGGTATGATTTTGGCCCCTATTTCCTTCCCCTTTTGCTTGATTCTTGGGCATTATTCTGTGATTTAATGGTATAAATTAAGTGTTTTCAGGAAATTATAGAGTTCAGGGGCATTGGAGTAATTTTGGTGAAATAGGGGCAAAAGAGTAATTATTAGAGGAAGTTTTGAATTTATCGTAAAAATAGAAGAGTTTAGGGGGCTATCCGTAATATGCCACGCGAATCAGGCAAGCATTGCCACGTGGACAGACCAAAACGGCGCGTTTTGGCGTGTAGTGTGATGATAGGCTGCTGAGCGCACCCACGTCCGTTTCCTTAGGCACCCCAAATGGCCCAATTTGCGTAGCCCAATCCCTTTAAGTTAAACGGTGCGTTTAGAGGGTGTGGGCCTCTAAACGCACCAGCCCAAATTGTTGCACAACCAACCTGACCCATTAGCTGTCTGCACCCCCATTCCTTGCTGAACGCACCCCAACCCACTATTCACTTTCTTCTTCCTCCAGCGTGTGCAGTCAACTATGGTCCCTTCTAACCCTAGCTTGCGCCGCCGGCCAGAAGAGGACTCTCCCGGAGCCACCGTCGACCAACTCCGGTGCCAAATGGTCGGCCAAGTCACCGGCACTCCGGTCGCAACAACTCCGACCCCTCAATCGGCCGGAATCCAGCAGCCCCTCTCACGCCTCACCGTCCACTCTTGTCTTGCCACGTCACCAATTGGGTCGCCATTTGTCATTCGAGGTCGCCATGGCGACAGAGAGTTGATTCCCACACCTGATGAGGTCGCCATTTGCATCCCAAGGTCGCCATTTATGACCAAACCGCGACCTCCACTGTGTTCATCTCTGATTGGCCAATTTTGGCTGGCAAATTACAAAATGCACCCTCATGTTGGACTAAATGGTAATTTGCCATGGTTAGGGGTGTTTTGGTAATTTGCCACCCGAGACCTAATTTGAAAATCCTATAAATTCATCACATTTTTCCTCTTTTGGACAACTTTTGACCACCAAGAAACCTCCTTTCTCCACCATTCCTTTTCTCTCCATTTTCTCTCCTACCTAAACTTAACATCTAGATTACCTCCCCTAATCATTCCTTTTCTTCCCATCTTCTCCACAAATCTCCTTAGTCACTTCCCATTTGACTCCACCTATCTAGACACATCCTCATCATCCACTCTTTACACAAGGAGCATCAAAGGCAAGGAAAGGATCAAGCTTACAAAAGGTGGCCCATGGGTGATTTCCTAATCTTTTACTTGCCTTCTCTTTGATTGTAATATGTGTAATTAAATCCCCTTTCTAGGGTTTTGATGTGAGAATATTTGGATTGAGATTTGCTTAAGCTTTAATATATTTTAATTTCTATTTGTGTTCTATTCATTTTATAATTAGATTCTTCGCATTATATAATTGACATGTATACCCACTAGTTGATTATAATCTTGCTTAGGATAATTTGTTATATAATCTTGATTGGATTGACAACCTTGATGGATTGAGAACTTAGTGAATAGGATAGATTGTCAGAGGGTATATCAACCGTGATAATCTAAGCCGTAAATTGTAACAAATCGATCCCGCCGTGACCCCCTTTCCTTAATCGGTTAGGCATTGCGGTGGGAAGTTGTTTAAGGTTCATAGTGATGGCCTAAACACATTTTAGAAATCAATTGGTTAACATTTGTGAGATTTGTTCATTAAGGTAGCTTGATAAGCATTTCCCGTAATTCATTTGTGATCCCATTAATTCCCTAGCTATTCTCTTAATTTTTAATTCCATTATCTTATCTAGATCTGTTAAGTATTCTTTTATTAGTTATTAGGTTTATTTTTCATGTATGTTTGATGGCTTGACAACCCATTCACTCATCCATATTTTTATGATTTATTTTATTGCATATAGATTAGTTAATTTACTCAACTAATCACTCTAATTCCCTGTGGAACGAATCCCACTTGCCACTTTACTAATTTTATATCTAAGTGGTGAAAAATCGGTTTTCTAACCGATCACATTTTAAATATCATTTTGTTGAGTACACAAACGACGCTCATCACTAAGTTGCTTAGTGCGCAAGCAAGTAGGTCTAGAATCGCTATTAAAGGCCCGTTGGGTAGTAGTGGTGGGTTAGTGACCGAGAATGGTTGAGGTCAACCTAGGTTGTAAACATCATTACAAGTAGTGGATTTGAAGACCGTGTATGGCTAGCATATTAGCCTGTGAGTTTTTCCCCGTTGTGGGTTTTTCACATAAATCAATCAACTTGCAATTTATTGTTTTCCACACATAGTTTAGTTGATTGTATTTTTACTTAGTTTGGGGTTTTTATTTAATATTGACTATGTTATAATATATGTGGCTTTTACCACATGTGTGTTATACACACAAATATCAACTCCCTAAATATCTCCCATTTGTTGACAGCATCATCTCGTGCAATAAACCCATAGCCTCACTTGATTGTACTCTTTGCTTAATGCTTAAGTACATGATGTAATCAATGATGTTAGAAGGCAAGTGGGTGGCCAATGCTTAGATCAAAGTCTATAAATATATGTTCTCATCTCACTTGTAAAGATTGATCAGCTGATATCAATAAAAAGAGCAAAGCTCTCTCTCTCTCTCTCACGTTCTCTCTCGTTTTCTCCTCTCCTTTGATGTCTCTCATGTTTATTATTTATTATTTATCTCATCTTTTATTTAATAATTTACAACACGTTATCAGCACGATTACATGTAAATAAAAAGGATCCCTGATGGGTGATTTAATTACATCTCAATATTCTGGATTTATATATATTTCGTATACAAAATGGCTTTGCCGTTAACGGAACATATATATAGTCCTGAATTTATTTTCTTTAAATCTCAATATTCTAGATCTATATATATTTCGTATATAAGATGGTTTTGCCGTCAACGGAACATATATATAGTTCTGGATTTATTCATTTATTGTTTTTACATCTTAATATTCTAGATCTGTTTATAGTTCCGTATACAATATAGCTTTTGCCGTCAACGGATCCTCTATAAATAGTTTTGGATTTATTTATATTGTTTAAATATTTGCATCCATTTATATGCACATAACAGGTGAGCTTAGCCTCCTGGAATTGTTTTAAATATCTGCATTTAATTATTTGCAATATATGAGACTGGCTTATATTGTGTCTCGGGACTGGCTTTATGCTGTGTCTCAGGACTGGCTTTATGCTGTGTCTCCAGATAAACTGTTTAAATATTCAGTATTTATTTTTATGCAATATATGAGACTGGCTTATGTTGTGTCTTGGGACTGGCTTATGCTGTGTCTCAGGACTGGCTTTATGCTGTGTCTCCAGATAAACTGTTTAAATATTCAGTATTTATTTTTATGCAATATATGAGACTGGCTTATGCTGTGTCTCGGGACTGGCTTATGCTGTGTCTCCAGATAAACTGTTTAAATATTCAGCATTTATTTTTACACAATATATGAGATGGCTAGACTGACTAACCAGAACTTAAAGTTTCTGGAATTATGATATTTAAGTCGGTATGGTTTTGAAAACCGATGAGAACCTAGAGTTCTGAATCTAGTGTTATATTCATGAATGCCATACTTCATTATTTGAAACCTAGGGTTTCAAATTCATTTAGAATCTGAAATTTTCTAAATTTTATATATGAACTTACAATTCATGATCGAACCGGGAGTTCGAAAAATTAATATGATCTATGATTTTATTTTATCACATATATATAAAATGATATATTTACATATCATTCATTTGAGAAAAAAGATTTACACATCCAACAGGATGTTGTGGCTATCGTAAAAGAGATTTAAAGATCCTAACGTATTATGAAATTGGAAATAATATTTTATCCATTCCATACACATCAAACAGGATAACGTGAGTATCACAAAAGGATTTAAGATCCTAAACGTATAATGAAATTGAAAATAATATTTTATTCATTTCATACATGCTTGATGCTCAAGAAGAGCAATATTTAGAGAATAATCTACACATCCAACAGGATGTTGTGAGTATCATAAAAGGGATTAAAAATCTTAACGTATCATTCATTTGAGACAAGGGGGGTGTTATAAATAAAATGGATTTCCAACACCTCTCCTTTGTTGCCTTGTTCCACCACCTAAGTGTCAAAGTACTCTCTACTTGATCCCCTTGCTTTTGTCATGATTATCACCCACGTGGGAGCTTGGTTTGATTTTGCTTAATCTCAAGTAAATTCCTCATTTTCTCTTATTTATTTTGTTACTGATACTTTTACCAGCTCTCATCTCACTCATATTTTATTTAAATTATTTGTTACTTCATTTCATCTCATTCACAATACGTATTTGATTTTGACAAAATTTGGGTCAATTTCTAATTACCAAAAACTTATTGGTCCAGTTTACAATTTTTAAAGAGTTTTGGGGTAATTTATAATTAATAAAAAAAAATTGAGGGACCTTTCCATAATTTTATAAAATTAGGGGCAGTTTTGTAATTTCTCTTTAAACAAAAAAAAAAAAAAATTAAAAGAGAGGAGGGGGAATTATTATCATTTTCAGATGAAATATAAAATGACATTACACATAATGTCTATAAAATTTCTAAAAAGAAAAATGTATGTCTTGCCGAGAGTGCAACGAATCATATAATTCTACAAAGTCAGAAATATTTTATGAATTCGACTTTGCTGAGAGCAAATGTTACTAATGTATTAGGTCCAACGGATCAGATAGAAAGCTTGGGAAGAGCCATGATATTATTATCAAACAGTACTAAATTTTATGGATTTGACTTTTCTGAGAGTAAATATTAATGTTATATAAGGTCCAACAAATCTAATAGAAAGCTCTGGAAGAGCCACGATATTGTTATCAAATAATACTAAATTATGTATTAATGATACTTGATATTATTCAAGAATAACATAAAGAAATATGCTTAGTTCAAGGGCATTTAAAGTTAATACTAGATCAAATCTAGCAGATCTGATGGATCTGATTAAAGGCTGTAGAAGAGCCACAATCTTATTACCAAATGGTATTCAATTGTGTATCAATGATATTTTATATCATTCAAGCAGAACAAAAAAAAAAAAAAAAAAAATGAAATCTGTTTAGATCAAAGACATATAATTTTATTAATGTCATATTGAAACTATGAATAATAAAGAGTGTTGAATATCTATGCATGATTTATGCCAGAAACTCATTATAGAAAAACTGTGTGATTTATCATCTGGATTATATCACTGATCAAAAGGGGGTTGTATGTGGATATATTCATCAACCAAATAAACCATCCTATTCTAAAATTGGTTTTGAATCCCCATCTTTTAAGGGGGTATATGTGGATATATTCATCCACCAAATGAATCCTTTCATTATTTTATGGTTCTAAGTCTTCTAACTGATGCATCTACAAGATGATCACATGTTTATCTATTATCAAACGTCTTCAGTTGAGATCGATGTTCAACATCCAGTTTTTGCATGTACTCATAATTAGAATGGATCAACGGAATCACTTATCAAACGTCTCCAGGTAAATACGAGAACTTTAATATTTCGATTCAGTTACCAATTTCTATATGAGACATTCTATATTACATGATGATGCATTCATCTATGTTTCACTACTTATCATCATTATTTACCATTATAACTTGTAATTGGTCATTGACTTGCTCGCATTTTTCAGATATTTGATTGTGTAGTATATCTTCTTATCTCATCTATGGTATGATCTAAGATAGGAATTCTATATCATTATGAGATTAATGTTGATTTTGATTAATCTTCTATTAGATCATTTAAACTTCTGAGAGTTTATATTTTTACACACAATCTGTATATTATTATATTGATTAATTTTCAAACGGAAAGTTTCTCCAGAAAGAGTTAATGAAAAGTTACTCTTATACGAAATAGAGATACCAGTTTGGTTCTCTATATAAAAATGTCTCTCATTTCAATCTTTGTATCACTCAAATACGAAAGATAATTGATCATCATATGATTATTAATCTGTTACCTGATATATTAAAGGTAACACGATTTTATAAGTTGTCAACTCATGAACCCCGGCCGGGTGATTGTTCTCAAAGAATGATCAGAGTGAATAACAACAAATAAATCATTTGATACGTATCATAAGCTTATGAACCTTCTTGAAAGGTATTATTATTAGGATCCAAAAGTAAACAAAACTCGAGTTACAAATAAAACCACTTTCTCTAAATCAACTCTATAAGAGTCTGATATATCTAAAGAGACACGAGTATATGAAATGACTAAATCCATTGAAATGGAAGAAATCTCAACAGAGATACAAGTATATTGAAATTGAGAAAATTTATATAAATCATATGAGAGAAATGTGGAATCATAAAGAAACAATCATTGATGATATATTTTTATACACAGTAGCGCTACTGAAATCATAAATGATAATTATTTATAATATCAATGATTGTATACAAAAGGCATGATTGGCCTAAGTGAAAAGAAGCAATTTAAGAAGAATTGACTTCATATACCAAACATAAAGTATTTAGATCAATAATACTCTTGATACTTGGAGATGTCAAACTAATTGGATACTAATGGGTCTTTATACGGAAAACGTAATGAGAAAAACGAGATCGTGAGATATGAGGCACGACTCATAATACAAGGTTTCTCGTAGAAACTTGGTATTCAATAGTGACGAATACAATTACGTTTCAAATTTTTGATAAATTTGGCTGCCTTTACAAGGCTTGAAATACGTCATCTAGACGTAGTAGTCATTTATCTATATGATTCACTCAATGCAGATATTTATAATCCCTGAAGGATTTAAAATGCTAGAAGCATGTAAATCGAGATCTCGTAATCTGTATTTGATGAACATACAAAAATCCTTATATGGATTAAGAACAATCTGAACGGATGTGGTATAATCGTCTCAGTGAATATTTGATAAAATAAGGGTATAATAATTATATTATATACCCAAGTGTCTTCGCAAAGAAATCAGAATCCGAATTTATTATATTCACAACATTTGTTGATGATATGAATTTAATTGGAGCTTCTGGAGAGCTCTTAAAAACTCTTGAATTTTTGGTAAATGAGTTTAAAAATGAAAGACATGGAAAATGAAATATTGTCTCGACCTGAAGATCGAGCATGGATCAAATGGAATGTTTGACCATCAATCATAATATATTTAAAAGATTATAAAAAGATTCTATATGGATATTACTCCATAAAACAAGTCTTTGCTTATACTCCTCTCCAATCATTTATGATGTTATTTCATTTCATGAAATAAACATCTGTATACCCCAGTTTAGTAATCTAGAATATTGCTTTAAAAGAACTTTTATCAGGGGGAGCGTCCCATCAGGGGGAGCATATTAAATAAAGTATATTAATTATATTGGGGCATATGTGTATTGTACTCTTTTTCCTTTCAATTAGGTTTTTATCCCATTGGGTTTTCCTGATAAGGTTTTTTAATGAGGTAATTCTCTAAGCACATCCAAAAATCTTTTGATTCATGAAGATTATCATAAATATTACATTAATCCAGTTGATCATCGTATATATGTAGTCTTGATAAAAAGGATTATTGTAAATATTACTTTGATCTTGCAAATCATCGTATATATATTACCTTGATCCAAAAGATCATCATAAATATTACTTTGATCCGATAGATCAACGGATATATTTGCTCAGGTTTTTATCCCACTGGGTTTTTCCTAACAAAGTATAAATATGAGAAATGTTTTGAAGAAAACATTAACTATTAACATATTTGCATTTTACCTTTTTTTTTCCTTTGATCAGGTTTTACCCCATTGGGTTTTCCTGATAAAGTTTTTTTTTAACGAGATAGTTTTTTGAACATCCAACATCACAAGATCCAGGAGATCATTGTATATATTTTACTTAGGTTTTATCTTATTGAGTTTTTCCCTAGAAAATTAATACATGTGGTATAAATCCAAGGGGGAGTGTTATAATATATGTGGCTTTTACCACATGTGTGTTATACACACAAATATCAACTCCCTAAATATCTCCCATTTGTTGACAGCATCATCTCGTGCAATAAACCCACCGCCTCACTTGATTGTACTATTTGCTTAATGCTTAAGTACATGATGTAATCAATGATGTTAGAAGGCAAGTGGGTGGCCAATGCTTAGATCAAAGTCTATAAATATATGTTCTCATCTCACTTGTAAAGATTGATCAGCTGATATCAATAAAAAGAGCAAAGCTCTCTCTCTCTCTCACGTTCTCTCTCGTTTTCTCCTCTCCTTTGATGTCTCTCATGTTTATTATTTATTATTTATCTCATCTTTTATTTAATAATTTACAACAGACTAATCGGTAATTAACTTGATTAAAACCTATTCACACCCCCCCCCCCCCCCCCTTCTAGGTATATTTAGACACACCTAATTAGTTTCAAATGTGTCCAACATATATCTTAAGTTGTGAACATTTTTAGACTAAATAAAGAATTATGTCTACCACAAATAAACTTCTTTATGTGAATAATTCTTTATGTTTCTTTTAGTCTTGGATCCTTAGAATATTTTGCCTTTGACATATATTGTAAGTTCCTCAAAGTTTGATTGGTTTATTTCAGTAACAAACCACAATTAGGGTTTGATGTAAGGGTAGCTTAGGCATTTGATTGTTGGTGCTTATGCACAACAAAGGCCCTCTCAAGTCCTCAAGAGAAGAAGCACATCAAAGGTAAAATTCTTGTGCTTACTTGCAATGAAGAGACTTAGTTGCACACACACAACTCATTTATATCTCTACTTCCTTCTATGTTGTGTATTTTATATATGTGCATTCATGTTCATTGATATCTTTTCATGCATGTTTAAATGATTACATCTTGTGTGTTACTTGCCTTGACATGTTTAGGCTTAGGTTGCATACATTTTGTGAAGGCGCTGTACAAAGCTGTTAACCGCCAAAATTGGCGAAGGACCAAAGAAGAATTTTCCACCCCGGTACAAGGAGAAGATGGGAATCCAGATACCATTCGGCTACTCCAAGAAGGGAAGGATCCCGAACAATCCGGATACATACCCCCTCCAGAGGGATCGAGCCCAACAAATCTCAAATTTCACATGAACCCCGTGGTATCCCGACAAGGAGTTTCACTCGGTATCCCGACATGGAGTTTCACTTGGTATCCCGATACGAAAACCTCCTTGCAGTACCCTGCCACAACACCAGCTAGGTATCCCACTGCTACACCATCCAGTTACTATGCTATTACATCATCCAGATATCCCACCATAAGATCAGCTGATATCGGGATACCTCACCGACCAAGGAACCAGCAAAAAAGCATAAAACTGGCAGGAGGCGGGGTAACCAAGAACCCAGATACCCCCTGGAATCAGCTCACCAGGCAGTAAGAAAATTAGACGAAGAATTTCATACAAAGTGGAAGACTAATATACCTAGCAGACAGGTTTTTAAAGCTCCAAACAGGGGGATAAAACGCCTTCGTTTAGTCAAACAAAGGAAGTAGAGTTCTTCCCACCAGATGAGACCATTTGAACAAGGGGTCAACTCTAATAGCATCCTACTAGGAAGGAATGACTTGATTCAGACGATTAAAACTCCTACGAGATTGTCTCCTCCTAGAAAGGAATGACTTGATTCTAACGACTAAAGTTCCTATGAGATTGTCTCCTATCAAGAACGAAAGTCCTGTAATTGCCAAACCCTAGACTGAAATTATAGGAGTGCATGGCAAGCAACGAAACCTATATATAACATCATATTCACCAGAAAAGGGATCCGAAAATCATCTTCTCAAACCCTAACCTACATTTAGAGCTACTTATCAACATGCACGAGTACGCCACCACCATCTCTATCGCCTACTGAAGCTCAATATTCTATCCTAATCTAGAGAATGCCTCATTTGTATTTGTAATATAAAGATATTATCAATAACAATCTCACTCATTCACCTTATTTCTTATATTTAGACCAGATTTGTTGTGTAAGGAGCATCGCTAGTATCAAACCACATGATACCCCTCCGACTGGGATCTACCCTGATCTTGGTCTTTAAAGTTATTATTTGGAGATTCACCCTAACGACAATTTTCTAGTAACAAAAGCATTATTGATAGCGTTGTTCGTACAGTGCCCATCTAAGACTTGGTGGCATCTGGGCAAAGTGATGTACAGACCTGAAACATTTTATTTGGTCGCTATACAAAGCGTTGTACGTACAGTGCTCTGTACAATGACACTCTGTTTCTTGAGAAAAACATAGTTTTGGCGCTGTTGGGTCGCTCTACAGAAGCGTTGTTCGTAGAGCGACAATGAAGAATGTTCTTCATTTTCCTAGGTAGGTGCTGTACAAGTCATTCTACGTATAACGCCCTAGGCAATTGTTGTGTCAACTTATCAAAATGTCATAGTTTCATTTTGACACCCTATATATATATATGCCTGATGAGGTCATTTGTGTACTCAACAAAATGATATTTAAAATGTGATCGTTTAGAAAACCAATTTTTCACCACTTAGATAGAAAATTAGTAAAATAGCAAGTAGGATTCGTTCCACAGGGAATTAGAGTGATTAGTTGAATAAATTAACTAATCTATATGCAATAAAATAAATCATAAAAATATTGATGAGTAAATGGGTTGTCAAGCCATCAAACATACATGAAAAATAAACCTAATAAACTAATAAAAGAATACTTAACAAATCTAGATAAGATAAATGGAATTAACAATTAAGAGAATAGCTAGGGAATTAATGGGATCACAAATAAATTACGGGAAATGCTTATCAAGCTACTTTAGTGAACGAATCTCATAAATGTTAACCAATTGATTTCTAAAATGTGTTTAGGCCATTACTATGAACCATAAACAACTTCCTACCGCAATGCCTAACCGATTAAGGAGAGGGGGTCACGGCGGGATCGGTTTGTTACAATTAACGGTTTAGATTATCGCGGTCGATATACCCTCCGACAATCTATCCTAGTCACTATGTTCTCAATCATTCAAGGTTGACAATCCAATCAAGATTATATAACAAATTATCCTAAGCAAGATTATAATCAACTAGCGGGTATACATGTCAATTATATAATGCAAAGAATCTAATTATAAAATGAATAGAACACAAATAGAAATTAAAATATATTAAAGCTTAAGCAAATCCCAATCCAAATATTCTCACATCAAAACCCTAGAAAGGGGATTTAATTACACATATTACAAACAAAGGGAAGGCAAGTAAAAGATTAGGAAATCACCCATGGGTCTCCTTTTGTAAGCTTGATCCTTTCCTTGCCGTTGATGCTCCTTGTGTAAAGAGTGGATGATGAGGATGTGTCTAGATGGGTGGAGTCAAATGGGAAGTGACTAAGGAGATTTGTGGAGAAGATGGGAAGAAAATGAATGATTAGGGGAAGTAATCTAAATGTTAAGTTTAGGTAGAAGAGAAAATGGAGAGAAAAGGAATGGTGGAGAAAGGAGGTTTCTTGGTGGTCAAGAGTTGTCTAAAAGAGGAAAAATGTGATGAATTTATAGGATTTTCAAATTAGGTCTTGGGTGGCAAATTACTAAAACACCCCTAACCATGACAAATTACCATTTAGTCCAACAGAGGGGTGCATTATGTAATTGTACCGCCCAATCAGATTTTTATAGAGAGGAAGTCGCAATTTGCTCAAATGGCAACCCTAAATGGCGACGAATCTGGAGCCAAAATAACTCCCTTTCGCCATGGCAACCTTGGTATGCAAACCGTGACCTCGATTTACGCGGTTTCGTTGCGATTTGGGCTTGGGGGCCACAAAGGGCAATTTGGGCAAGAGAGGTGTTAGGATTATGCTCAATAACAAGAGTGTAATAATGTAATTAACAATCTTTTTCATATTAATAAAGTGATTTCTGTTTTAAACAAATCTTATAGCATTTATAGTTTAATAATTGTCAAAGTAAATAATCATAAAGTCTAAAGACTATGAGAAAAGAAGAATTGTTCATACATCTGGATATGTATATGGTAGACACAATTCTTTAGTTAGTCTTGAATATCGTTCACAACTTAAGTTAAAGGTTGGGTTGTTAAAGTTGTAGAATTCTTTTACTAGCATTTGAGTGCGATCAAATGAGATATGATGAGTCTAAAATCATCGGAGTGTCTTCGAGCAAAAGAATCTAGTGCACTGGGTGCATTGAACAGGATCACAATGAAATACTTTATCTATAACCGTTAGTAGATAAAAGTAATTTCATTATCAGGACAATCGGAGAGTCTATCTTAATCCTGAGATAAATGATGGACTTATGGTTGCAGGTGATATCATTTGAGCTATCAATGAGTACGATTATATCGCATAGTCTATCCTCGATAGTTTGGTGATATTCATTTGTTAATCGATAGAGGACTTCATTTATAGATATGGACATCGTGGCTCCATTTATTAAATGAGAGTATAATATCATCATATGTATGTTTTGAGGTAATTGGATATTAAATCTCAATGTTGAGTTTTCAATAGTGTCTATTGAAAACATGGCTTATGGACAAGTCAAAATATCCAAGTTCAAAACGTGGTCATATGAGTAAATATGGTAACTTGGAGAGTTATAGACGGTCTATGAACTCTTGGCGATTACTGATATTAATCACGAGGATACACTATCTCCAATATGATTGTCTAGGGTATGAATGAGGAAACATCTTCCTTTTCTGTCTTTATTTAAGAGTTCAATTTTAGCTCTTTAGTGGAATGAGTTAAAATTAATGGATCAGACCTAAGTGAATCATTTGTTGATTGTGATTAGGTTATGTCTATTGTAGCTTAAATTTAGATAGCTTGCCAAGATCCTCAATCCACACGGACTTGCATGGATCACTTGATATATTCTACCGGACCAATTTAGGGTCCATCTAGAATTGCATTTAATATATTAAGAATATAATTTGCACATTATTTATGTAATGGGCTGCTAAATTATATTTATATATTAATGGATGACATGTGGGCTTGTTTCTTTTAGTAAGAATGGGTCTAGTTCACATGTGGGCTTTTTATTTAAAGTCCTATGGATTAAATGAAATAAGAAAAATAATATTTGGCCCAATATATTATATGGGGCGGCAAGGTGCTATAATAGCCTTAAATATTATTTTGTTTTCATTGTTTAATTAAATAAGAATTAATTAATTAATTAATTAATTGTTTAATTAAGAAACAAATATTTTCTGATTAGGAAATATGATTCCTATTGGTATACTATTGGTAGTAGTGTACTTAAATTAAAAGACTTGTTTGACAAGGAAATAAATAATTAATTTTATTTATTTAATCAAATAAGAAGTCTTTTTATTTTAGTCAAATAAGGAATAAAAGATTTATGAGTTGGATTAGGGTTTGAACTCTTAGAAAGTGAATTAGGGTGCAACTAAAACTCCTATCTTTTTGGAGTAAAAATTGCGGCAACCCTAGTCCATTTGAAAGAAAGAATTCGGCCACCCTTAAAAGAAAAAGAAGAGAATTTCGGCTATAAGGGTTTTTGGTGCAGAAATTTTATTTTTTTCTTCTTCTTCTCAACTCATAGATAGAGAGCTTTTATTCTACTAAAAACAAAAGGAACATAGATTATTCTTTGATGGTATATTGTTTGCTTATTCATCAATAAGCTTGTGTATACTACATCGATCTAGGTTCACGCGAGTTTCGATCGTAAGATTGAGAACTCAAAAGTGACCGGAATAATCTTAGGTTTCTTTAGATTGTTTTTGGGACTAACGAATCAAGAAAAGTTTGTTATATCCGCTCTCAGGTTTGCAATTCAAAGAAAGGGAGACCACGCTCCTAGGTGATCCACGTTCGTGCTAGGATTGAAGATCTTGCGGATTACCATCGACGTAAGTCAATCGGATCACGCGACAAGAGGTATTAATCTTTTGTTATTTATTATATATCTTTAATTAATCAAAAGGGTTTAAGGTTCATCAAAATGGAAAAATTTTAAAAGCTACTCAAACTATTTTTTTTAGTCTCGCTTCCGCTGCGGGTAGATTTTTCCCTACAATTGGTATCAGAGCCTAGGTTGAACCCTTTTAATTAATTAACGTATATATACGTGGATCGATTTCTTTTTATTGTGATTATGCATGTTTTAGAAAGAGATGGCACTCTAGGTATTCGCATATATAATTACATGTGATGTATGGATTTATATATGTTTTATGTGGATTGTTATTGCTCGATTTTGGTCCTAGATTTTCTATGTAATTTTGATTTCGGAATTGTATCAAGAAGGGTGGTCTATCATCGCCATAATTCCTTCTTGGTAGTTGCTATTATTTTTTTTATGTATTTAAAATTGCTGCAGTTTTTTTTAATGTATTAAAAATTTAGTGCAGTATTTTTTTTACTGCTGTGATTAAAAAAAAAAAAAAATTTCTGCAGTATTTTTATTTTTGTTTAAATTAAATTATAATACGTTCTACATCGAAGAATCGAAGACGTGAAGCAACCGGAACCGAGAACGAGCACCGTGCGCACCCTAGGAGTGGATTGGGCTGCGCATGGCAAGCCCAAAGCTTGGTGGGCTGCGCACGGCAGCCTTGCAAAGCCTAATGGGCTGCGCATGGCAGCCCCTTATGTGGGGTTGTGGGCCGTGCAATCCCAAGGGAGGAGGCCGAAGGATGAGCGTATGGTTGATGGGCCACTTGAAGATCTTGTATTCCAAATTCATTGTAATTTACTTGTTTTTCTAGGATGGGCCAAAATTGTTGCTATTTATTTTATGCTTAAATATTACAATATTTGTTATTGTATGATAACATGTCATATAGAATAGGAGTGCCACTCATATATCTCTTTTGGTATGAACATGCATTGAATGATTTAGGTATTTAAATTGGCATCTAGATAACTTGGTAAATCATTCTATGGGATTTAATCACACGCCTTAAATAATTGAGTGGGAGAAGGTGTTTTTGTAACACCTATGGCCTCCAAGGTTAGTTGAGCTTAATTATTTATTGGTAATCCCCCCAAGGGGCGTCCATGAATGGAATTTAGCAATATACTTCCTTACAAGGATAGACTAGACAATGGACTCAAACGAGATCTACTCCCCAAGGAGGGATTTTCGTGAGAGAAAGTTGAAGGTCGATATCTTGGTAGCACACTCAATGTAATTTTATTGATATCCTCCCAAGAGTTCTTGTCATTAAAATTGCAAGGCTAAAATTGAAAACGCTGGTTGTTATGTTAACAATTAGGTGGGACCTAGGCTAACTAGTAAATGGTACGAACTCCCAAAAGAGGCGTAACATTTATGGGTGTTAGATCACCGTTGAATTTTTATGATTGAGTTATTCATTTAATTCAAGATAAATATTTAAAGTGCTTTAAAATGATTATTTACTTATATATGTTTTGTTTTTATTCAGAAATCATGACCCCATCACTTATGAACATCCTGAAAGATAACACCTTAACTGGAGATAATTATGTAACATGGAAAAGGAAAATTGGGTTGTTGCTGCAAAGTGAAAAACATAAGTTTGTTCTAACTACTCCTAAACCACCTGCTCCTAATATTGAATCAAGCATAATGCAAAGAGATGAGTATGAGCAGTGGAAGACTTCAGATGATATGGCCAAATGTTATATCATGGCCACTATCTCCGACGTGTTGTAACAGCAGCATGAAGGAATGGAGTCTGCTGATGATATAATGATGTCTCTAGAGGAGATGTTTGCTATGAAGTCCAGGACGACTAAGAGAGAGGCAGTGACTGCTTTTATGAATCTTAGGATGAAACCTAGACAGGCTGTGAAGGATCACATGATGAAAGTCATAGCACATCTCAACATTGCTGAACTGCATGGCGCTGAGATAGATGGTGAGACAAAAATTGATATGGTTGTCAATTCATTGTCAGATTCCTTTGATCAGTTCAAATTGGACTACACTTTGAACAAAAAGGAATACACCTTACAGAGCCTGATGCAAGATGTTCAAACTGCTGAAAAGATCCTTGTGAAAGGCAAAGGTCAAGAGATTCATATGGTTGGTAAAGTTGCTACTGTTAAGGCCCGTCAAAAGGTCAAGAAACAACAGAAGAAAAAGCAACTTGGGCCTACCAAGAAGGAGACCAAGAAAGTAACCAAGATCAAAGGGAAATGCTTCCTTTGTGGTGAAAAGGGACATTGGAAGAGAAATTGCCCAAAGTCCCAGAACAAGAAGGAAGAAAGTAATTTGAATTATCTTGAAACATGTTTTTTGGCTGATTCTACAGATTCTTGGATCATAGACTCAGGAGCCACTAATCATGTTTGTTATTCCTTGCAGGGGTTCCAAGAAAGGAGAAGGCTGAATAAAAATGAGATCAATTTGCGCTTGGGCAACGGAACGTTAGTGTCTGCAAGTGCAGTGGGAGATATTAGAGTTTGTTTGGATTCTAGAAGGCATTTAGATTTAATAGATGTTTATTATGTACCTCAATTCAAGAGGAATTTAATTTCAGTTTCTTGTTTGAATAAATTTGGATATTCGGTTACTTTTAATAAAGTTTTTATTATTAGTAAGAATGACAAAGTTATTTGCAAAGGTACATTGGAAAACAGTCTATACTTCTTGCATAGAAATATCTCTCACTCGTTAGACACAGAAATAACGGAACCTGATCATAAAAGAGTTAAATTATCAAAAGATGAAACCTATCTATGGCATTTACGCCTAGGTCATATTAACCTAAATAGGATTAAAAGATTGGTAAGTGACGGACCTTTGAGTGACTTAAAGGTTGATGATTTACCAACTTGTGAATCTTGTTTGGAAGGTAAAATGACCAAAAGGACGTTCTCTGCCAAAGGTGCCAGAGCTACTGAATGTTTAGGATTGATACACACTGATGTATGTGGACCTATGAGCATTCAAGCTAGAGGTGGATATGAGTACTTCATCACTTTCACAGATGATTACTCAAGATTTGGCTATGTGTATCTCATGCGACATAAGTAGGATGCTTTTGACATGTTCAAAGCATTTAAAGCTGAAGTGGAAAATCAGCTTGAGAAACGCATAAAAATCTTGAGATCTGATCGTGGTGGAGAATATCTATCTGGTGAGTTTCAGCAATATCTTATTGATAATGGGATAGTTTCTCAGTTTTCTGCACAAGGTACACCTCAACAAAATGGGGTAGCAGAAAGGAGAAATAGAACTCTTTTGGATATGGTTAGGTCAATGTTGAGTTATTCAACACTTCCTATTTCTTTTTGGGGATATGCTTTACAAACTGCTATATACATTCTAAACGATGTACCATCAAAGTCTGTTCCTAAAACACCGCATGAGTTGTGGACTGGGCGCAAGCCTAGTTTACAACACTTAAGGATATTTGGTTGTCCTGCGCATGTGTTAAAAGGAAAGACAGAAAAGATGGAGTCCCATTCAGAAACATGTATATTTGTAGGGTATCCAAATGAAACTAAAGGATATTATTTTTATAGTCCTTCAGATCTTAAAGTATTTGTTTCGACAAATGCTAAATTTTTGGAAAAGGACTATATGAATGATTTTGTGCCTAGAAGTAGAATTGTCCTGAATGACATGTCAGGAGATACAATTCCACGAGAGGTTACACAACCAAACCCAATTGTAAGTTCCGATCCAACACAAGGTCAACAACCTACAATTCCTCATCGTAGTGGGAGGGTTAGAACACAACCTGAACGATACATCGATCTGGGAGAATCAGTGGAGAATCTCCCGGACGACGATGATCCTTATACGTACAAGGAAGCTATGGAGGATGTTGATAGTCGCCATTGGCAAAAGGCAATGCAATCTGAGATTGAATCTATGTTCGATAACAAAGTCTGGTCCCTTGTAGACTTGCCTAAAGGGATAAAACCCATTGGGTGCAAGTGGGTATACAAGAGGAAAAGAGGTATGGATGGTAAGGTGGAAACCTTTAAAGCTAGATTGGTAGTTAAAGGGTATACACAGAAAGAAGGTATCGATTACGAGGAAACCTTCTCTCCTGTGGCCATGCTTAAATCCATTAGGATACTCTTATCCATTGCAGCATCTTTAGATCTAGAGATTTGGCAAATGGACGTCAAGACAGCTTTCCTTAATGGAAGTCTTGACGAGAGCACCTACATGATGCAACTAGAAAGATTCATTGAAAAGGGCCAAATGGAAAAGGTATGCAAGTTGCAGAAATCCATATATGGATTAAAGCAAGCATCCAGATCCTAGAACATAAGGTTCGATCAAGCTGTCAAAGGTTTTGGATTTATTCAGAATCTTGATGAACCTTGTGTATACAAAAGGATTAAGGGCGACAAGTTGGTTTTCCTGATTCTTTATGTTGATGATATACTACTCATCGGAAACGATGTAGGTGTATTGACATCAGTAAAAGAATGGTTAGCAAAACAATTTGATATGAAGGACTTAGGAGAAGCAAGTTTTATTCTAGGTATCCAAGTTATAAGGGATAGAAAGAATAGAACGATTGCATTATCCCAAGCTTCATACATAGACAAGATCTTGTCTAGGTTTTCCATGCAGGATTCCAAGAAAGGTATGTTACCTTTCATACATGGAATCAAGCTTTCTAAGGAACAAGTTCCTAAGAATGAGCATGAAGAGCAATTCATGAGTAGAGTTCCATATGCCTCGGCAGTTGGAAGTCTCATGTATGCAATGCTCTGTACTAGACCAGATATTTGTTTTGCTGTTGGCATAGTTAGCAGGTTTCAATCGAAACCTGGTCCTGATCACTGGACGGCAGTCAAGCATATTTTCAAGTATCTTAAGAGAACGAGAGATAATATGCTTGTATACTCTGGAGGGGATTTAATTCCCGTTGGGTATACAGATTCTGATTTTCAATCAGATTTTGACTCCAGAAAATCCACATCAGGGGCTGTGTTTACTATTGGAGAAGGAGCAGTTATATAGAGGAGCATCAAGCAATCTTGTATTGCTGATTCCACCATGGAAGCTGAGTATGTTGCTACATGCGAAGCTGCCAAAGAGGCTGTTTGGCTCCGCCAATTCTTGATTGACTTGGAAGTGGTTCCTAGTGCGAATAAGCATATCACTATCTACTATGACAACAGTAGAGCAGTGGCTAATTCGAAAGAACCAAGAAGTCACAAGAGAGGTAAACACATTGAAAGAAAATATCATCTTTTAAGGGAGATTGTTCAAAGATGTGACGTGACGATTACCAAAATCGCGTTAGCAGAAAATCTAGCAGATCCCTTCACAAAGGCTCTACCTCAGAAGAGTTTCGATGGGCACCTAGAGAATATGGGCTTGAGAGATATGACACATTTGCTATAGCGCAAGTGGGAGATTGTTAGGATTATGCTCAATAGCAAGAGTGTAATAATGTAATTAACAATTTTTTTCATATTAATAAAGTGATTTCTGTTTTAAACAAATCTTATAGCATTTATAGTTTAATAATTGTCAAAGTAAATAATCATAAAGTCTAAAGACTATGAGAAAAGAAGAATTGTTCATACATCTGGATATGCATGTGGTAGACACAATTCTTTAGTTAGTCTTGAATATCGTTCACAACTTAAGTTAAAGGTTGGGTTGTTAAAGTTGTAGAATTCTTTTACTAGCATTTGAGTGCGATCAAATGAGATATGATGAGTCTAAAATCATCGGAGTGTCTTCGAGCAAAAGAATCTAGTGCACTGGGTGCATTGAACAGGATCACAATGAAATACTTTATCTATAACCGTCAGTAGATAAAAGTAATTTCATTATCAGGACAATCGGAGAGTCTATCTTAATCCTGAGATAAATGATGGACTTATGGTTTCAGGTGATATCATTTGAGCTATCAATGAGTACGATTATATCGCATAGTCTATCCTCGATAGTTTGGTGATATTCATTTGTTAATCGATAGAGGACTTCATTTATAGATATGGACATCGTGACTCCATTTATTAAATGAGAGTATAATATCATCATATGTATGTTTTGAGGTAATTGGATATTAAATCTCAACGTTGAGTTTTCAATAGTGTCTATTGAAAACATGGCTTCTGGACAAGTCAAAATATCCAAGTTCAAAACGTGGTCATATGAGTAAATATGGTAACTTGGAGAGTTATAGGCGGTCTATGAACTCTTGGCGATTACTGATATTAATCACGAGGATACACTATCTCCAATATGATTGTCTAGGGTATGAATGAGGAAACATCTTCCTTTTCTGTCTTTATTTAAGAGTTCAATTTTAGCTCTTTAGTGGAATGAGTTAAAATTAATGGATCGGACCTAAGTGAATCATTTGTTGATTGTGATTAGGTTATGTCTATTGTAGCTTAAATTTAGATAGCCCGCCAAGATCCCCAATCCACACGGACTTGCATGGATCACTTGATATATTCTACCGGACCAATTTAGGGTCCATCTAGAATTGCATTTAATATATTAAGAATATAATTTGCACATTATTTATGTAATGGGCTGCTAAATTATATTTATATATTAATGGATGACATGTGGGCTTGTTTCTTTTAGTAAGAATGGGTCTAGTTCACATGTGGGATTTTTATTTAAAGTCCTATGGATTAAATGAAATAAGAAAAATAATATTTGGCCCAATATATTATATGGGGCGGCAAGGTGCTATAATAGCCTTAAATATTATTTTGTTTTCATTGTTTAATTAAATAAGAATTAATTAATTAATTAATTAATTGTTTAATTAAGAAACAAATATTTTCTGATTAGGAAATATGATTCCTATTGGTATACTATTGGTAGTAGTGTACTTAAATTAAAAGACTTGTTTGACAAGGAAATAAATAATTAATTTTATTTATTTAATCAAATAAGAAGTCTTTTTATTTTAGTCAAATAAGGAATAAAAGATTTATGAGTTGGATTAGGGTTTGAACTCTTAGAAAGTGAATTAGGGTGCAACTAAAACTCCTATCTTTTTGGAGTAAAAATTGCGGCAACCCTAGTCCATTTGAAAGAAAGAATTCGGCCACCTTTAAAAGAAAAAGAAGAGAATTTCGGCTATAAGGGTTTTTGGTGCAGAAATTTTTTTTTTTTTTTTTTCTTCTCAACTCATAGATAGAGAGCTTTTATTCTACTAAAAACAAAAGGAACATAGATTATTCTTTGATGGTATATTGTTTGCTTATTCATCAATAAGCTTGTGTATACTACATCGATCTAGGTTCACGCGAGTTTCGATCATAAGATTGAGAACTCAAAAGTGACCGGAATAATCTTAGGTTTCTTTAGATTGTTTTTGGGACTAACGAATCAAGAAAAGTTTGTTATATCCGCTCTCAGGTTTGCAATTCAAAGAAAGGAGACCACGCTCCTAGGTGATCCACGTTCGTGCTAGGATTGAAGATCTTGCGGATTACCATCGATGTAAGTCAATCGGATCACGCGACAAGAGGTATTAATCTTTTGTTATTTATTATATATCTTTAATTAATCAAACGGGTTTAAGGTTCATCAAAATGGAAAAATTTTAAAAGCTACTCAAACTATTTTTTTTAGTCTCGCTTCCGCTGCGGGTAGATTTTTCCCTACAATAGGGACTGCCGGATTCCAGCCTATTGGAGGGCCGAAATTGGACCGACTAGGAAGCCGGTCACTTTGCCGTTATTTTGGCATTAATTCCGGCCAAAAAGTGGCCGGAAATAGGTCAGAAATTTAGGACACAAAACAGCGGCGTTTTAGGGGCTGCTGCTGCATGCGTGAGCTGAAGGTAAGAGAAGATGAATAGTTGTTTTGGGGTGTAATTAGCAAACAGGTGGGCTGCGCACAGATGGTTGATCTGGTCTGAAGTGGGGTGTAATTAGACAAGATAGGGGTGCAATTTGGACAGTTGCTGTCTTGATTTGGGTCACGCCTTGGGCTAGACATTTGGGCTGCGTGTAAGGCCCACTACCAGATCTGCTTGCCTCCATTGAAACGCACCGTTTGACACTTGGGCTTCTAGACTTTGGCTGCTGCACTTTGGGCTGCTTCTGATCATGCTTGGGCTGCCTTCGTTTGGGCCTGCTGATTGCTTATAATGAAACGCTGCGTTTCATCAACTGGACGCGTGGCTATTGTGATTTGCATGGCAAATTGCAATTCAGCCCCTGCATTCTTCAAAATTCACAATAACTTCAATTCTTCCTCCAATAATTACACTTTTACCCCTTTTTCACCAAAATTACTCCAATGCCTCTGAACTCTATAAATTCCTGAAAACACTTAATTTACACCATTAAATCACAGAATAATACCCAAGAATCAAGCAAAAGGAGAAGGAAATGGGGACCAAAATCAAACCAATTTTGGTTCGATCAATGCCTCTTTGTCTTTAGGTTGAATTAGAGAGTTCAAAATCAGATTTTTAACTTAGCATATTTTTCCAAGAGAAAAATTCACAAAGAACTCACCTTTGATTACTCAAACACTTATCCATGCGCATCAAACATCATCTAGCATCATCTATGATCATTTAGGTGGCATATATGCATGGGTTTTCTTCAACACACTTTGCTTGGGAAGTTGGTCACTTATATCTTACATATTTTGTGTCTTACTTGACAAGCAATATCATTTATTACTTGTATGCCTTTAGAGTATATTCTAGATACAAGATTGAGATTATTGTGTTGATTGTTTGAGAGTTGTATTTTGATAGCTATTATTATGATTGCTTAATCTTTGATAGTTATGTTGTATGCCATGTCATATAGCAAAGATTGATATCTAGGATTGTGATTATTGTCATCTTTCATCCTAAATAAGCATTTAGTGTAACCTAGCATTACTTGCTCTTCGAATATCATATTATTCACATTATGTTGTTTAATCTCTTCATTGAGAAGTAAGTCTTATGACTACCGGTAAGTAGTGCAAGCAAATTGGACTAGGTTCACTTTTAAAGGCTTGAGGGTAGTAGTGGTGGTTTATAGGCCGAGAATAGTTGAGGTCAACCTAGGATGTAAACACCATTGCAATTAGTGGATTTGAGGTTTGTGTGTGGTGCACATAACAGCACGTGATTTTTCCTTGTTGAAGGTTTCTACGTAAAAATCAAATGTTAATTAAATTCCGCACTTTACACTTGATTTATTGTTTTGACTAGATTATTTTCGTAATATTGACTATTCATGAAAATTGGTAATAATCGTTTAAAATCTATTCACCCCCCTTTAGATAGTTTTATACATACCATGCATTAATTGTTTCAATTGGTATCAGAGCGGGTTCCAAGGTATACTTAGGTGATCCTTGCTTATTTTGGTGTGTTTTGCATTTTGTGTGTTTTTTGTTATTTCATACATTTGCATTCATTTCATCCATTCATAAACACTATGAGTGGAAACGATGGAAATGGTGGTGGCAACGAGGGTGCTTCTAGCACAAGGCCTCCTCTTCTCATCGGGATTAATTATGCCTCTTGGAAAGGCAAGATGGAGTCGTACATATGTCAAATCCATGACTAGGCTTGGATGGCGGTTGAAGACGGCTACGCTCCACCGATGATGACTCCTACGGGTGGAGGAGAGGATGTACTCAAGCCTAAGGCGCAATGGAACGCGCAAGAGTTTAAAGCATCTAAATGGAATAAGAAGGCAATGCATGCCATCCTATGTGCAATGGATGAGAATCAATACAAATTGATTCAAAACACTAAGATAGCTAAGGAGGTGTGGGACATCCTAGAAGTTGCACATGAGGGAACTGAAGTGGTTAAGGACTCTAAGCTTTAAGTTCTCCAAACTCAATTTGAGATGCTAAGAATGGAGGAGAATGAGTGATTCAGTGATTTTGAGATCAAGTTGATGGACATAGTCAACCAAAGTCATCAACTTGGTGATCCTTATTCGAATAGGAGAATCAAGCAGAAAATTATGAGATCTCTCCCCGATAGATTTGAGTCCAAGGTTACGGCTTTAGAAAAGAATAGTGATTATAAGGATATGAAACCGAGTGAGGTGATTGGGAGACTTCTAGCTTATGAGTCTAGAAAAGGTCCTATCTCCACACCTCCTAAAAAAACAAAAGGGAATTGCTTTGAAAGCCTCCAAAGTTGAGAAGGAGGAGAATGATGACTCGGGTGAAGACATGGCCTTGTTGATGAGAAGGTTCAAGAAATTTGTCATGACCGAGAAGAAGGGTTTTGCATCCAAGGGCCAAGACTTGAAGAAAAAGACTCCCTTCAAGAGGTTTAAGCCTAGGCAAGAGAAAAGTAAAAAAGAATGGGATCCAATGCTTTGAGTGTGGTGGCATAAGACACATCGCTCCCGATTGTAGAAATTCATAGAACAAGAAAGGGAGAGTGATGGCCTCCACTTGGAATGGAGGTGATGACTCCGATGAGAGAGATAAATCTTTGGATGATGAAGAACTCATGGCTAACTTCATAGCCTTTGCCTCCTTCCACAAGAGCAAAGGTGCTAGTGAAGAAGAGGATGAGAGTCAATAGGAAAATAACTCAAGTGATGATGGCTCTTCATCTCACTCCAGAAATGGAAATGTGGATAGGATTAGTCAAGTTTGAGAGTTCAAGGTTAAATAACAAGGGAGAAATTATGAGATTGAAAGAAGAAAACCTAGAGCTCCCAACACAAGTTGACCACTTAAGTGAAGAAGTGGTGAGAACCATAGAGAATGAAGATAAGCTAAGAAAGGAGTTAGACTTATCTAAGAGAGAACTTGAAGATGCTAGAGAATTGATGGCCAAGATGGGCTCTAGTACCAAAAAACTTGACCACATGTTAGATGTTGGAAAAAGGCCAAGTGACAAGAAGGGTATTGGGTCTGAAGATGACAAAGTGTCCTCCACTCCAAGCACGACCGTATTTGTCAAGAGCATGAGCTTCAAGGAGTCTCATCCTCATCAATTACCTAGGAAGAAAATTGATCTAGGAGAGTGTTCAAGAAGTGCTCAAGTGAAGGTGGCATCAAGAAGTCCACCTCAAGCTCATCCTACAAGAGCTCCTCAAGCTAGCTTCCCTCAACCTAAAGTCTATGAAGGGAAGAGACCTATCATGCTAGCTCAACCGAGGAAGCAACCAAGTCTTGGTCAACAACAAAGAAGGAGAAATCCTTATTAATAACCAAGACAATCACAAAGACATGGGAAGGCTCCAATGCATACTCAAGGTTATGGTATGATTCGTAACTTTATACCTACATGTCATTTTTGTGGTATTGATGGTCACATTAGACCAAATTGCTTTCATTATATTAAAATGCGTAGATTTGAAAGCATGATAGGAAAGAAAAAGGCTAAGGCCAAGATGCATGTCTCTAGGAAAAAAGAAACCAATTTGCATGACCCTAGGACATCTAGAGCCCATGTACCATTGACCACTAGGAAAGAAAGTGTTTCACCTAGGTGGATTAGAAGAGATGCTTATTTTTTCCATGTTACTCAAATTACCTTGAAAGCAAATTCTTCTAATTTTTGGTATTTAGATAGTAGGTGCTCTAGGCACATGACGGGAAACAAGAGTTTCTTCGAGACTCTTGTCATGGAGGAAGAGAGTTGTGTCACCTTTGGTGATGGATCCAAAAAGAGAGTCATAGGGAAATGAACCATTTCCATTCTCGGATTACCCTCATTGTCTAACGCTTCTTTTGTTGATGGCTTGAAAGCCAATTAAATAAGTATTTCTCATCTTAGTGATGAAGGATTTTCCGTCTTGTTTAGTAAAGATGATTGCTCAATCCTAAAGCCCGATGGACAAAACCTTATTGAAAGGTATGAGATCTAACGACAATTGATATTGTCTTGAGGCTAGAGTTGTCTCTTGTAATGTGTCCAAAGATGAGCAAATTGAGCTGTGGCATGAAAGACTTGGCCAAATGAACTATCGGGATTTACGAATCTTAGATAAGTTCAAAGTTGTTCGTGGCCTTCCTAAGCTTGGGAAGAAAGTCAATGGTGTTTGTGGACCTTGCCAACAAGGAAAACAAACTAAAAGCATGCACAAGAAAGGCAAGTATCTCTCCACCAAGGAGTCCCTAGAGCTTATCCATATGGATCTTATGGGTCCCATGCAAATAGAGAGTTTAGGTGGAAAGAGATATATTTTTGTTTGTGTAGATGATTTCTCTAGGTTCACGGGGACATATTTTCTTAGAGAAAAATCTGAAACTTTTGTAAGTTTAAAATGCTTTGCAATAAACTTGAAAATGAAAAAGACTCTAACATTAAAATCATTAAACAGATTAGAAGTGATCATAGGAGAGAGTTTGAGAATGCTTACTTTAAAAGCCATTGCAATAGCTTAGGCATCTCCTATGAGTTTTTGGCTCCTAGGACTCCTCAACAAAATGGAATTTGAAACTAATAATGCACGGTGTGTATAAAACTATCTAGAGAAGGGGTGAATAGATATTAACTATTATTACCAATTTTCGCGATTAATCAATATTACAAAAAATATCCCTATCTAGTCAAAAGATAAAATAAAGTGTAATAAATGCGGAATATAACTTGATTTTTTACGTGGAAACCCTAATCCCGGGAAAAACCATGGGTTGTTATGTGACCTACACACGAACATCGAATCCACTAATTGTGATGGTGTTTACAATCTAATCCTGGTCTATAACCCACCACCACTACCGGCGGGCCAATAAAAGTTGACCTACTCCAATTTGCTTGAGGCCTAAGCAATCTTAGCCACCAGTCTTATTTCTCAATTAAGAGATAAAATAGCTTATGTGAATATGTATGATCCAAAATGCAAAAAGAGATAGGGAACCTTATATGCTTATCTAGGATGATAATATAACAATTAATTCAATCCTAGATATCAAAAGCTAAATGACAAGTCATAAAGCTTAGCTAAACATAGATTAAATAAACCTAGGTAGCTATCACAATACAACACTAAATCAATACACCACATTCAATCTCTATCTTGTATCTAGAATTATATTCTAAGAGCATACAAGTAATAAAAGAGATGACTTGTTAAGAAAGACACTAAAATTAGATGAAGTTAATGAAAACCTTACCAAGCAAGATGTGATGTTGCAAAACCATGCATGGATGCATCCTATATGATCATAGATTATGTTTGATGAACTTTGATGCACAAGGGAATGACTTTGAGTGTTTAAAGGTGAGTTCTTGTGAATTTTTTCTCTTGAAAAATGGTCTAAGGGAAAAATATGATATTTGAATTCTCTTGCTCGACCTAAAACTGAAGAGGCATATTTATAGGGTCTCAAAATGAAGTGACAGTGTTTTGATAAGTTACCTTGATTTTGCCTTAGGCGCTGTACAGGTCGTTGTACGTAAAGCAACTTGTACAGAGTCTACCTAGGAAATGAAGAACAATCTTCATTGGTGTTATACGTATAGTGCCTTTGTAGGGCGACCCAACAGCGCCAAATCTCTATCCAACTCGGGAACCAGATGGTCGCTGTACATAGCGCTATACGTACAATGCTTTGTACTACGACTGTACAACAACCAATTTAAATTGATCAGGTCTGTACAGCACCTAACCCAAACCTCACTAGGACTCAGATGGGCGCTGTACGAACAACGCTATCAACAGCGCCTATACACAATGTATGCAACCTAAGTCTAATCATAAAACGGCATTTGACATACAAGATGCAAACATTTAAACATGCAAGAAGAGATATTAATGAACATGAATGCACACATATAAAAACACACAACATACAAGAATTAAACATATGCATGAGTTGTGAGTGTGTGCAACTACATCTCTTCAAAGCAAGTAATCATTTAGAGTTTTACCCTTACAAGGACTTCCTAAGTGTGATCCATGAATGTAAATGATGTACACAAGCAATTTAACATAGAGCATGTGATCAATACATTCCATGGAAACTAGACTTAAATCATGTGAGAACACAAGTCAAATGGTCTATATGCAAAACTTGAATTAAACCTAGAGCATGTGAAAACACCTAATACATATGGCTCATAGTTTCATTCAACAAATCTAACACTTGGATTGATCATATACATGAAGCACATATTCAAGATATTAGAAACATACACAAAAATGCTAGAATCACAAAATGTGTTCAACGAAGAAGTTAATGATTACTACAGGCATGAGTATGGTGAGGAGGAGGAGTGTGTGGGTAGTCGTAGGAGGAATGGATGAGGTAGGAGAGATAGAAACCGAAGAGATGATAGCTTTAGTGGTATAAAGATAAAGGTCCCGTGGTTTCAAGGGAAATCCGATCCTGAAGCCTACCTTGAATGGGAAAAGAAGATGGAACTCGTGTTTGATTGTCGTCACTACCCCGAAACACAAAAGGTAAAACTAGCTATGATTGAATTTATTGACTATGCTGTGATTTGGTGGGATCAATTAGTTATTGGTAGAAGACGGAATGGAGAACGTTCGATTGCGACATGGGAAGACATGAAGGCCGTGATGAGAAAGCGCTTTGTGCCCAACCATTACTACCGAGGCTTGTATCAAAAATTGCAAAGTCTCACGCAAGGCAATTTAATTGTGGAAGACTATTACAAAGAGATGGAGATTGCCACAATTAAGGCAGATGTGGAAGAAGATCGATAAGCAACCATGGCTCATTTTCTTAATTGCTTAAACCAGTAGATTGCTAATATGGTAGAGTTGCAACATTATGTGGAGATAGAAGAGATGGTGCAAAAAGCTATCAAAATTGAGTAACAACTCAAGAGGAGGGGCAATACACGACCTTCATCAAGCTTGCAATCTAATTCTTGGAGACCAAGCTATCCAAAGAAAGAAGACAAGGCCCAAACGTCCACCATTCCCAAGCCAAAGTCCGAGCCTTCCAAACAAGGAAATCATGGTAAAACCGAAACTCCTAATTCACAAAATTGTGATATTAAATGTTTTAAATGTCAAGGTTA